>WJFB01000728.1:0-49204 GCA_009870185.1 Pygmarrhopalites habei | reverse complement strand
TGAAATATCAGTAGGGCTATTGTGGCAGGCAATTATGATGACCTTTTGAGGACATTTAAGTTCACATTATGATTGAATAATGTTCCCCGACCTCTTGAGACGACATGTCAGGGGTCAATTCATCAAGAAGTCTCAAAGTGTACTCGCTATTCAGTCCATTGTAATTTTGAGGACAAACTCTTTCAGAGATTTTTTTCGTGTAGTCATTAATTCAAGCCATAGCTCTAGCAACATATTTAGTTAAGCACTGAAACTTTAGTATATAATGACGAAGTGTGCGGAGACAGATTCAGAAAAAAATTCGGTTCAAAGACTCCACCCATTGCCTTCAAAATACCAACTGCCACAAAAGCCCCGATCGACCCTACACAAAGTGTGGACTCTCAATTGCACTATTGTGGCTTGGCTATTGTAGCCAGGACTCCCATTTGTAGAAGGATAAATTTTCTATTCCTTTTTACTATTATTTTAACTCTCTCTCTCTCTCTGTCCATGTGTATTTCTCTTGTCTTGTCCCTTACAGAAAAGGGAGGAAACACAGTGCTTGAGGCTCAGTCCTTGATGACACGGTAATAAAGCATTTTCTTCATAAGTCTCCCTTCTCAACTCGACAGAGTGGAGGATATTGACAGATATTAGGGATGACTATAGGTATGTGAGGGAAATCCATGTTTTGTACATCTTTTTTAGATAGAGAGAAGGAGAGAGAGAGAGAGAGAGAGAGAGAAACAAGCAGACGGAGGTACATTTATACGACGCCCATAAACGAGTAATGGAAATTATTACGCCCGTCTTTTATAGTGTGATAGTCGTCAGCCTTAGATGTTCTCATATGGCGGTGTGTGTGTACTAGAGAGTGAGAGAGAGAGAACTGACTTTGGTGGGCTACTCACCTCTCAAAAATTTTATACTCCTCTTTATACTCCATATCAAAGAGAGAGAGAGATGGAGAGAAGAGAAGTGACATGACACACCAATGTCAATGTCAAAAAAATCAACTTTTTTTAAACACCTTATATGTACGTTGTATGTACAACAAGAATTTTTTGCAAATCTTTATATCCTACAAAAGGTAGTGCAATTTATTTTGAACCGCATCACACCCTATAAAATTTTTCTCTCTCGCTGTTTGTGTCTGTCAAAAACTGTATAGCTAATGTATGCAAGTATAGAGTACATACATGAGAGATTACATTAAAAAGATGAGTAGCATGTGGGCTTCATTTTTTATGAAGTTGATAATATTGAGTCAGGACAGTTTGTGGTGTAATTAGCATACGGATTTTTGCAAATGTAATTTTTCTCTTGACCCTCCATGAGGGCCAAGAGAAGTACAAGAATAGGGATAAGAGGAATGCAAAAACATGTGTGTAGGGAAATGTGTACATAGAAATGGAAAGGTAGATATTTAGAGAGAGAGAAAAAACAAAGCGATGATATTTTCAAGGTATAAAATACATGTTAGTTGTATGAGTCTAAAGAAACATACTCACTCTCAAACACACACACGCCATATGAGAGTATCGAGAGAGAGAGAGAGAGAGAACGTTTCAAATCTCCGGAGAGTTATAAAGAAGAGCTAGAAGAGTTTCCACTTGAGATTTAAAAATGGAGGCAGCCGCCTTAGAATAACCTGTCAAGGCAGTATTTATGAGCAGTCTAACATCGCTGATCTTATATTAGAAAACCAATTTCTTTTCCTCATCTTCCACCAGTCTCCAGTCTTCTCTTCCTCTTCTCTTCTCTCACTCTCTTCCCCGGGATTCGGGTCTCTCTGTCTGTGTAACGTAACACACACCCTGCTACACACTCTATCTCATAGTCTTGCTTTTTTTCATTATTTCTCTCCGGATTCAACGGCGGTGGTAGAGGAGGAGGAGAAGAAGGAGCAACAACACAGGAGAAAGCGAAGCACAAGACTCGCATCCTATATGTGTGTGTGTGTCTGTAGTCCCTTAACTCCTTTTCGTTTTTCTCTTATTTTTTTACCCCGAGTCTGAGACTGAGTCTCATGCAAACCTTTCCTTTCTCGAAAAGTAACATTCCGACAGTACTGTATTATGTATCCCCATGCTCCTCCACATATATATATACGATGGAGAAAGGAACATCCAATTCAATGTGGACAAACCCATTCCCAAATTCACACACACACACACACAACATACAGGCAGACAGCACAAGATTCTGACGCAAGAGTCTCTCTCCACTTTCTCTCAGCACTCAACACACGAATACATACATACATGGCATCGGGGGGAGTGAAAGTGAGCGCTATAATTTTTTAAATAAAAATAAAATGTCATGAGTCTACTCTCAAAAATTCCATTAATGTGAGTTGAGGAAATTTGAAATTTTCTAGTATTTTATTTTGCAAAATTTGAGGAATAAATAAATCATTTTTTGTAACCAAAATTTTTTAAATAGAGGTTGCAACTTTAGAAATCTTTCAGAATAGTAAGACTGAAAAAAAATTACAATTTAATCCTGTAATATTTTTGCAAAAATAAATTTCTGATCCTAAAATGAGCTATTATTTGATTGCAAGTTATGTACACGATGAGTAATGGTGTGTGATAAAGTAATGCTTTTAAGAAATAAGGGGAAAAGGAAAGACAAGGGATGGCATGGAGGAAAAGAGAAAAGAGGAGGACACAAGGGGAGAGGGGGAACGGTTCCCCGAGATTCGTTAATTGTATTTATTTTTACGGACGATTGATGAGAGGAATTTTGTGACAGGTTTCGTGAGGAGGGGTCGAGGGTTTAGATTACATTTCTACTCATTCCACCCTCCATCCCGTTACACGGTTAAAAGCACACACACACCCAAGTCAAGACAATTCCAAGGAAAAGAGACGACGAAAAAGTGTCTATACTGATCCAATTCTCTCTTACACACTACTATGTACTAACCGTGTGTGTTTGTGCGAGTGCACACGGGGATTTATAAAAGGACTGTGTCGTATTCAATCGTGTGGCCTAGAGTGTCTCAGGTTTTTCTCAAAAACATAAATTGACTTCTACATTAGTACTTAAAATTTAATTTAATTTCAAGACTTTTCTCATACACTCCTCCTCCTTCAGGCTACCTCCTGCCAATGCCAAAAAGACTGGAAAAGGAGGAGGAGGGTGGGAATGGGAAAAGAAAAAAAATTGTTTAAAGTTTAATCAAGACAAAAACAGAATTGGAATCCCGGATTCCAGCTCTCAGACTATTATTGAAGGAAAAAATTTTTTTTGTTCAAACTCGCAAAGAAATGCCTTGTCAAGGTCTAGGCCTTACATTTGAGACCCACACACACACACAGGGAAGAGAGGGAAAGAGGAGGGGAAAGAAGGAGAAAGAGACTTCCTCACCGAGTCGAAATAAAGTAGCGTTTGTTCTGCATTATTGAGAAGGGACGAGGAATCTAATTCAGATAGGCCGGCTCTAACATGATTGGATAGTTTCAGGATGAAACATCCTGAGACATTTGTCAAACGATCCTCTCTCTCTCTTTCTCCCTCTTTCCATCCACTGACATCCTTTCCCGTATTCATGTTGAATGACATTAAATGTTGAATGAGAAATGCCTTCCAATGCGTGCCTCTCCTTACATTAAGCCACCCTATATAAACACACACTCTCTTTTCTCTCCCTCTCTTTCTCTTTTCTGTATGTACTGCAAGGAGATAGACACTTTTTTACCGTGTTTACAGCTATTAGCACTGACGCTCTCTCTCCCTCCCTTTCCATACATACACGCTTTTAACATTACAGATTCTCCACTACAGTGTACATACTGGGGAAAGCGCACTAGGAGAAAGGGAACGCACCTCACAATGATAATAAAGGTACCTACGAACACATACTACACTTAGCTACTCCTAACGTTCCCACAAAAATCCCTAGTACCCACACACACACCTTTCCCACTCTCTCTCGTTCTCGTAGTCTTGGAGAAGGAAGAGGAAGCCCTGCTCAACTAGAAAGGTAGAGGGGAGAATAGGTGGACGAATATTCAATAGAAGAGATAGAAAAACTTGACAAACAAAACCAAAAAAGGAGGGGAAAATATTGTGATCCCCAATACAATCTAGTTGAGTTGAGTACCACATACATCCATCCATCCAACTAGTGCTTATCTAGTTCTTATCGATTTTCCCCTCAGTCTTTCCATGCCTTGAGTGCATTCAATTCATACTCACTCTCAACAGACAAGTGTGTGTGTGTGTGTAGTATGTATATATGTGTGTCTACTTGCGAAGCCCCAAAATATGGCTTGAACAGATAAAAGAAAGTTCCTTGTGGGTTACACTCACACACACACGCGAATACATTTACCTTTGCTTAAAAAATAATACATTTCCATGCACCCTCGCTCTCTCTCCGTGTGTGTGTGTGTGGTAAGGAAAATTTCGTTTTTTACTTCAAAAAAAGTGTTCAAGACTGAGCGAGAGAGAGAGAAATACATAGAGTTCCTGTATGCCAAGAGGAATCAACACGAAATCAAATGGAGAGCATCTTCAATAATTCAGGGGGAAGGTGGAAAACGCAAATAGAAAATCTTGAGGAGAGAGAGAAAGGGATAAATGCTACACTGTGTACTTATATTCATTCAAATAATTCATGCTCTGGACTCTGCTTGTCAATAAAAAACGACGATGGTTTTTTCCCCCCGACTGTCAATGTCAAGAGTTTCGGGTGAATTGTGTGTGTGTGTGTGGTCGGACTATTTTTCAATATATGAGACAATATTTTTTGAAAATTTTAGAAAAACAGCGGAAACAAAACTTTTAGAGACTCGAACACTGTTTTGTTTTTGTGTGGGTGAATGCTTGCTTCTACCCGCCCGTGTGTGTGTAGGAACACTTTGTATGCTATGGAGACAACGGTGGAGGAACTTAAACAGAATAAAAAGTGGTGAGAGGAGGGAGATAGAAACAAATACAAATAAGGGGACAGAAGAGGAGGAGGAGGAGGAAGAGGAGACGGAGGGGTGAGGAAGAGAAGAGAGAAAATAATAACAATAAAAGGGATGTGTTCTAGTCGACTGTATGTCTACAGTAGTAGTAGTGTTTGTGCTCTTGTTTATCAACTTGGTTTTAGCAAAGGGTTTCCTGCTCAAGCAGGGCTAGCATACAAACACACACAAACAAACACACGAGCTGGAAGGAGCTGTGAAAAGAGACAGTGAGACTATTTCGGGTGTGAGAGAAAGTAAACCTTATAAAGTAAGCCTTGGTGTGTGTGTACGTATTTTCTGAACAGAGTATAAGAAGGAAGGTTTGAGAAGGAGAAAGCATCAAGCCTCCAAATTGAAATTCAAGTTTCTCTGGAGAAAAGCAAGATATACATCACATGCCATTCCGAAAGATCAGAACCACGAGTTTTGCAATTTCGTCCCTTTTCCCTTTCTCACTCTGTCTGCCTCCACTCTCTACTGTATATGTGTGTGTGAGTGTGTGTCTCGATCCCCATTCTACGTCTCTCCACACTCTGATGCTACATGACTTTGAACGTCTCCTTATGAGTATGATGTTCCTCCATCATATCAAATCTCCATTGGAAAAATGAAACCATGAGCAAGAGAGAGAGAGAGCCCGACTCAACGTCGTCGTCTTAGTCCTCTGCTTTCTCTTCCTTTCTGTCTCTCTCTCTCATCTTCCCTTTTGCAAAACAAGTCTCAAAAAAACTTGGTTCCGTTACATCCAATCTCTTCCTTCATGCCATTCCTCCGCGATTCTCTCTCTCTCAGTCACACATGTTTCTTCTGCCAAAAAAACTATCTTCATCCTATGGATGCTTTTAGATGGTCTCTAGTCTCTTCCGTGCTTGCCCTGGATGCTTTTTGGAGACACAACCAAATGTAGATTTATTTTTTTTCTTAAGACTAGATGCAATTTATTCTATCTCGATCTATTCCAAAGAAATTCCTTCCATCTCCCGAAAAAAATCCAACAAAATCTCCCTCTCTCTCTCTTTATCCTTGTACACAAGTGACGATGTGCTCCAACTCTTCCAGCACACTCCACAGTCTTGGTGTTGGTTGCTTGTTTTTTCCTAGAAATAGAGAGAGAAGAGACAGAGAGAGAGAGACTATTTTATCCGCTGAAGTCAAGATGATTCTTCAAGATTTTTGTCTACATCTTTGTCATTCTTCTTGTTGGTCTCGTCTTCTCGTCTCGTCTCGTCTCTCTCTGCTGCTGAGATAAGAGTTTGTTCATGGTCCGCCCAGCTCAAGTCACAGCACAAAACTTGTGACTGCCACGCGCTCTTATAGTCACACACACACACTCGTACATGTATACTATGAAGTAGAGAGAGCAGAGAGAGTATTTCAATGGAATATGAGGCGAGGGAGAAAAGGATCCTTTGGGTGCCGACTTAGTCTTCAGGGGGGTCGCATCATTTACCACATTTTGCGCTCTCATATCGCTCTTTTCTTCCGCGTTTTGCATTATAATGGCTCTCTCCTTCAAAATCTTTCCAGTCTCCAGTCTCTCTCTCTCCTCTTCAACATTATACACAAGTTATACTTGTGTGTTGTACCAAAAAAAGAATCCAACCCTCCGCCAAAACCGCCTATCTCTACACACACATAGGAAAAGCGAGAGAGGAGAAACTTCAATAGCTTTCTAAGTAAGGGCAAGGAAAAGAGGGAGGAGGAGGAGGAGGAGGGGGAATGCTTCGTTGATGCAAATCATGTCAAATGTCAAGTCGGTTCCTTGCTAGTCAAATTGCTTATGTTTTCCATTCTATTTTCCCAAGTTGAGAGATTCACCCTTCTCACTCTCTCTCCCCCTCTCTTTGTCGCTATTCCTCGTTTCCATCTCTCTCTAAACTTCTTTATTCTGAGAATACTATTATTCTATACATGGTTCTTCCTTTTCTTCTATACCCCTTTTCTTCCATCTCTTCACTGCATGACCTTCGGCCTTGTTTCCTCCTAACACTTATAGTCACGACCAAGTGTGTACATATCCTCCCTACATAGAGTATATGGAAAAGGAAAAGAGTGGCATCGAGAAATAAAAGTCTTTATTCCCGCAATTTTTGCAATTCATTTAACCTGCAGTTCACTTCTGGAAACTACCCCCTGCCTCAAACCTGCCATAAGCGATGCCATGTAGTCAACAATGTGAAAAAACGAGTGAGATTTTTTTTTATATCTCCTTTCCCCCTCTTCCCTCCATGTACTTGTGCAACTCTAAAAAAGACAAGAAGGTAGGCAAAGGTACGTACAATTTTTTTTGAGCCTGTTTCTTGTTGTGAGCAACAATGAACATTATAATGGCATGTCAAAAGTAGTTGAGGAAAAACTGGCAGATTGACAAATTACAAGGATTCTTGTCAGACCTCTCGTGATCATTACCTTCAACATTGAGTTGCCGGAATGAAACCAATTGAAATCATCCACTGTCTTACTTCCACAGTGCTCTATCAATCTCTCTCTCTCTCTCGCTTGTTCAGTTTTTATATTTCAAAATCCTCATCATCCTCTTACAACGTATTGTGTATGCATGGCTTCTGTATGTGGATGTGTATACATTATCTTTATTCCTAGAAGGGACTCTTAACAAGACAGTCGTCCTCTTCGGTCTTTCTACAAAGTACGACTTAATAAAGGAAAGGACTACTACTGTCAATCTTCAAAATAAATGTAATGAATAAAAAAAGTTGAGTGTGGAAAATAAATTTCATTCCATCCCTTCACCCTCCATTGTATGACTGTGTGTGTGTGTCTCTACAGTGAAGAGTATAGTTTATTGCGTGGGGTGAAGGAGTAGTCGGTCCGATGCTACCTGAACTGAACGAACACACATGATGAACTCAAGTGAACTTCAATCTCTGACTGACTATTTGTTGTTTGACACCCAGGAATTTTTACTATTGAAAAAAATAATCAACATAACAAGAATTTCAAACTGCTGACACTCTCCTCTACTCTACATATTTCCCCACTTACATACGCACTTGTAAAACATGGACCGCCAACAACTATTAAGATAAAGAGTACGGAGAAAAGTATTTTTCAAAATTCCGTCAATTGGCACAACGTTTATTTTTAAAATGGATGTAAAATAGGAACCACAGTTTTGTCCATTCAACGAAATATATGTAATTTATTTTTTCAAAGTGGACGAGAATGACGAGTGAAAAGGGGTGGAGAGGAGGAGAAGAGGAAAAAAAATGAAATGAACGTTCCTTGGTATCCCTAATAATGGCCATGTCGTGCAAGTCCATGTTAAGCTGACTCCTGTTGTACGAGTTAAAGCCAAGGGGACACACACAACCAAAAAGCAGAGTTTCTGTGTATTCATTTCCGGAACCATTTCCTGGCTCAAAACTGACTGGAAATGGCTTGGAAATCAGGGGAGCTTTTGCTTCAAAGAGAGAGAGAGAGTCTTTCAAATATCCAACAACTTTGTTACACAACATGTATAAGGAAGAACGATGGAACCATGGAGGAGGAGGAGGCTGTGTGCAATATCCTCATGTTTCATTCGAATTCCTCATATTCTCCCGAAAACCCAAAAACCAGTTTCTTTAGCCCTGACAATATCATCATCATCCACATGCACGACGTGTGTGTGTGGATGGGAGAAGAGCTAAAAAGTTTTTGCTACATGGCAATATCCATTTGATACATGGAGCCCCGGACTCTTTCAATGATTTCCCATATTCTCCTAGTATGTGATCTCCAATGTCATTCCAAAAACATTTTTACTAGGGAAGAACCACACACACTCACACACACACACACACACAAGGAGGAGGGAGACTTATATCACTTGTATCATCTCTCTCTGTATGTATTAAGAAGAGAACGGATATTGTAAGGAATATTCAATGAAATCCTGGATCTCAGGGAAATGACCCTGGCAACAAAAGTCAAGGGGAAAAAAATGCTTGTCAAGTCAGGAATAATTCGATTCGCTCCCGGACTTACCCGGAATAAACTCCTCTATGACTACTCTCTCTCTCTCTGTCTCTCATACGAGTCCATATGTACTGTCATATCATGGATATAGGAATAAAATTCCACTCTTTACAACTGGAGCATTGTGTGTGTGTGTGTGTAAGTTTGACAAG
Source organism: Pygmarrhopalites habei (assembly GCA_009870185.1). Taxonomy (NCBI): domain Eukaryota; kingdom Metazoa; phylum Arthropoda; class Collembola; order Symphypleona; family Arrhopalitidae; genus Pygmarrhopalites; species Pygmarrhopalites habei. Next base: position 40,128 of record WJFB01000728.1, on the reverse strand, counting down.
AGTGGATTGCCATTGTATATTTATATAGCAAAACTTTGTATGCACAGACGGGGGAAGATAGGGATATGTTATAACAATTGTGTACAATGGATATGTGTGTCGTTCGTCCTCCTCCCCAAAAAAATTCGGTTTGGACACAGACTGATCCAGGAACGACTGCTCTCAGGATTTTTATAGTGCTATTATGGTTCCACTTGAGTATCGGAAGTTAAAAAACAAACTCAAGGGAGGTTTTAAAAACCCATAAAAATCCGACGAAACAGGACGACCACTTTGTTTAAAACAAGATAGACAGGCTGAGAAGAGGGAGAAAACCAAACCAGAGAAGGGAGGGTAACACACACATACACACAAACACACAGAATAAGAGTAAAGAGCAGAGGCAGTATAATTTTTTCCCTACTTTTTTCTCCAGCCTCCCTCATCCCACTCTCTCTCTCTCCTTGATTCCCATTTCCCCATTAAACTTGTCTCTCTTCCCGTAATCCCATGTCTTCCTGTCCTTACACAATGTCATTTGTATTTCAGCCGTTTTTGCCCATGAACTCTCCGTCCATTTGTGCATTTGTCCATTTTGATTTCTCCTATTGATATCGATCAGAGACTCGAACTTTTTCCTTCTTTTTTTTGTGAGAAGCACTTTTCAGAAAATCTTTGCAAAAATCTTTTTCATTTAATTTCCCCCCTCATTTTACAAATGTATTGTATATTTTCAAAATCCCTTTGACTGTGCCAAAAATATTTTTCCAAATATCTTTTCCTTCTCAGAGGACAAAGAATTAGCCATGCACAAACCAGTGGCTGTACAATGTTAATATTTCGCCCAGAGAGAGAAAAAATATAATATCATCTCGACTCCCCAATTTCCCCAAGTCCAGCATCCACACACACACACACATTGTGTGTCTAGTGGCAGCAAGCGAGGAGAGAGGGAGAGGAGAGGCTGGAAGAGAAAGGAACAGACAGCTCTGATATGAGTCAGCATTCGAGAGAGTGAGAGCTAATGGCGCGGAAAGACAGGAAGTTTAGTGGTATTCCCATCTCTTTTTTTTGGCCAAAAAACATTTTGGACCAACTTTTGGCTCTCCTCGTTTTTTCCCTCTCTCTCTCTCCTCCGTCCATGACAGACTGATGAGATAGGAGGAAGGGAAAAGACGAAGAGAGAGACTAGCGCCTTCTCAACATGCCCATGTCCATCCGCTCTTCTCTCTCTCCCTCTCTCTCTACGCACACACAGACAAGGAGAGAGATATGTCTATTTTATATATAGCACAGCATCCTCATCTTCATCATCAATGTACTCTCTTTCCCCTGCCATATACATGTATATATGATATTTCTGGAGTTCTGTATGGAAAAACCTGGACAACCTTCCCTCTTCTCCCTCTCCCCCAAAAAAAGTCCCTCTCATAGCTGAACGACTCAAAATTTCGTCATCATCATAAGGCACTGTCATGACAGAACGGGCACATTTGCCAGTTCCCGCAAATCCACCGTGACTATAATGTGTGTGTGTGTGAGGACGGGAGGAAGAGAGGATAGGCAGAGGATATTCGGAGGTACTTTTGGTTTGAGCGTAAGTTCCGGTTGGTTGCCAAGGATTTTTTCCACAGTATTTTCCTTTCTCTTCTCTTTCCCTGTCATATAGTTTCAGATGCACATAAACTACACTTTCAGATTAGTGTGACAGCGCACAGTTGACCATAGGTGTATGTACTTGGAGTGTGCGAGTGTGTGTGGGCTTTGTATATTTATACACAGAGAGATCTTCATGTCTAATTCATGTCTCTATATTCCAATTTATATGACACACACCCACACACACAAGTGTATATATTGTCATGTCAAACAGCCACGTTTGGTGTCCGAGGAATGCACCCGAGTATGGGAGGAGGACAACTGAATGGAAATGAAGCTCACACTTGGACGAGATTTTGTGCCAAATTTGTAGAACGATGGAAGGTGAAGAATAAATACTGTTTTAAATATGTACAATAACTAATTGAAGAGATAGAGACAGAAAAAAAATGTAAAAAAAATCATTTAACTCACCGTTAAATGTTGGAATAGCCAGGCTCTCAAAATATTAGTGGCAACTTTAGGGAAAATTCCGCGTTTCTTTTGGTTCTTCTTACCATTACCCTCATCGTCGTCTTCTCCTGTCCCTTCACCGCTCCCAATACTTGCATTACTTGCATCACCTGGACCATTAAAAAGACAAAGACGATTTCAAACAACATATTGTTCAGGACAATCACAATTACAGTTAACTTACAGTCTATAAGTCTTTCATTTCAATAGTTGATGACTGTGCGTGTTTGCTATGCATGTGCATGTTTTCGAATATACAAAAAAGATGATGGACCTATCTAGGCATTCTCGTATTGTATAATGTAAAAGTCTATTATTGTTCTATAAAGGTATATGAAATTCTGAACATTTTATGTTTCTTTTACTAAAAATGAAATGTACATCCTTCTACCTACATTCAAAATTTTCATGTTGCTCTTTGCCATGTCTATTATGCTATTAGTCTCGCCTGATGCCTTCACAACCACCATTACGACCACAATTATGCGGTTTGATCTCAACGATTTCATTTTCATAGCTTCATGAAAAAAATGTACAAAACTCCACACACACACATAGACATACAGCAATATAAAAAAGCCCATATCAGTCTGACAAGCGGCAGGATCAAGTCTCTTGGTCAAATCTTGTGACCTTCTCCCCCCTCCATGAAGATTATACAAAGAAATGAGTTGAGAAAAAAAAGCTTTTCCAAAAAGAGCGAGAGAGAGAGGGAGAGAGAAAAGTGTATATAAAGTATCAAGAGAAAAAATCAGAGATACAAGGAACAGAGCCCAGTTATCAAAGTGTCATTAAGAGCATCGACATGACGGAGAAGAAGTGAAAAAAAAAGTTTCGTCAAGCGAATAAGCCATCAACAATCAGTTTTACGACATGCCAGCCAAGCCAAAATGTCGTTTTCCACATGCATTAGCATATGAAACACACCATATAGACACACACTCATATCTACTCTCTCTCTCACTCTCTCAGGGAACGCGGGGACGTAACCAAACACACACATGTATATATAAAGGGGAATTTTTTAACCATTAAACAAGTCCATTAAAATCCATTCAAAAAGTGAAGCAAAACGGAGAACGGGCTCACTCACCCAAAAGGTGATGTGATGGTGATGGTGGTGTGTGTGTGTGCTTGTATCTGTGTCTGTACTGTTTTTGTGTGTTTTTTTAACTTGTGGCAGACAAAGAGAAGGAGGATGAGGATGAAGAAAAAATGAATCACCATCACATTGCCCGTCTTTTTCTATCATCATCATCATCCTACGAAACAATTTCATGTGTGTGTGTGTCTGTGTGTAGTCGTCTCTTTTCTTTGAATTTTGAGTAGAAAACTTAATACAACCAACTCTCATCTCTCGTCTTTCCATTGACCATGCTTTAGGGAACTACAACAGAGCAGACACACAGACAAAGACAGACAGGAGAGTCATAAATATTAAATTTGGCCTCAGAAAAAGATTCTCATGTTTTCTCTGTACATCTTCCTAGATGTACAGTACAGCACACAATAATATTGAGAGGGAGGAGGAAGAAAAAGAGAAGATTTGATGTGAGGGGGAGGAATCAAAAATGTAAATGCGTGTGTAGCCAAGAACATCAACATCAATAGTCAAAAGTCAAAGATGAGTCATTATTTAATTAAATATAGATCTATTCATTTCCCCCTCGCCTCCCTCTCTCCCTTCTTCCTTTAATTCTAATTGTTTTGCAAAAAGAGCACGCCTCAGCAATTTCCCTCAGCTCCAATTCTCCTCTTTCTATGAAAGTTGAAACTAACGACTTGGACATTTAACCCCAGGCCAGTCAGACAATCATCTTCAGACACATTTTGACTACGATGCTTTTTTCCACAGTCTTGAATGTCTCAAGAAGAGAGGAAGACAGAACAGTGAAATATGGGAGAGGAAATATTGTGGTCAAAGAAAAGTATATGACCAAATATATTATATTAAAAACTACAATTCATATTGAAAAAAATATAAATACAATCTCGCAGACATGAAAGAGGAATAAGAGTTCAAATACTCAAGTCAAGTCACAAAAAACGAAGAAGAAAAAATGAAGACAGTGATGACAAGAACTATTTTGCGGACAGGAGTCTCAAAAAAAATTTTTTTCTCCTTGTGTGACATGTGAGAATGGCAAGGCTTCGTTGACCCGCAAAAAAAGAGAAGTGAATACAAAGGGACGGGATAGGGGAAGGCATTCAGTCTTCATGGCATGATGACATGGAACTCTGGCCTGGCCATCCCATCGCCACAGCAAAAAAAAAGAAAATCACTGAAGCAATAAAAAAGAGTTGAGAAAAATGAAAGGAGAGACAGAAAACAGGGAAAGAAGAGAAAAGGAGGAGGAGGAGGTGGGAGACAGTAAAAAAGGACAAGAATGTCAAAAATGTTTCAATGTTCTCCAACGAGATGATCCGACTGTATTGTATAATATCCCTATTCCCCACACACACACTCACACACTCTCTCTCTCTTTTGTACAAAATGGGATCCGTGTGCGTGGGTCCATTTTAGCTAAGTAGAAGCTCATGGAGAGAAGGAGAGGAGAAGAGAAGAGAGAGTTTGTTGGAGCGTCAATTTAATCGAAAATAAAAATGTTATCGGCAACAGAGTAAAATAAATGGAGTGTTCTGAGACATTAGGTAATTCTTTTGGCAAAGCAGTCAACTCTATTTTCTGGATCATACAACACAACAGTGCCGCTTTATTATCCTCCACTCTATAGCTTTATATTCCTCCTCATCCTTCTATCTCCTCTTCCTCCTTCTCCTCTGACATCAAAGTTGAAGCCAGTAACACACAGATACACACACACTCACTGACAAGATTACCACACTGTCTCTCTCTCTCTCACTCACACACACACCACAATAGCTGTGCCATGTATTTAAAATTTAGGGTCTGACGAGGGGAGGGAAGGGTAAAAAACAAAAATGTAATCTTCTGCCAATGCTCTGTATAAAACTGAGTGTGTGTGTGTGTATTGTGTATAATGTATGAGGGTAGGATGTGATGTTGTCTCATTCTCAGATTACACGCCTGTGTGCCGAGAGTGTGTGTGTGTATGTCGTTCTAATATATGCAGAGAGGACTGTTGCTCTTCGTCTTCGTCTTCCCATGGAAATTAACAAGATGAAGATGTAGAGTAGCTACTCATATTTGTCGATGGGTCTGGTCACAGAGTGAGCTGGAGTTTAGATCCTCTGGCAAAGCCAGTGAGAGAGAGAGAGAGGAGGGAGAAAAAGCGACATTCTAAAACGGGCAGATGATTATATTGACACTAGACGACATCCGTGCCAAAATGATAGCAGGAGGAGAATGGCTTCAACACGGGAACAAAAACGGAGAGAAGATGAAGATGTGGAAAAAACATGAAGAGAGAGAGAAGAGGAGGAGGAACAAGAAGATGAGATGAAAATAGACAGAAACATCCGTCGTCCTGGGTACGTGCACAAATCTCATCTCATATCTCACTTTCCTCTCGCTCTCTCCTCTCTCTTTCCCAGTCTGTGTGTGTGTAAGTATAATGATGATATGGTATAAAAGGAGAAGGTTTTAATTCAACTCGGAAATGCTGTCAGCATTTTCATAGTTTGCACTGCCATCCCCAGTCACTCACTTGCTCTCATATCAGCCAAGTCAATCATGAAGTTTGCCTTATATTAAAATCTAATGTATAATCTAATAATGTCATGCATGCCACAACCAACCAAAACACACACACTCAAATGAATTCTATTTCTTTCTCTTCTTATCCTTTTTCTGGGTCCAAACATGCAAAGATAAACTCAATGAAATTTTCCCTTTTCTCTCTCTCTCTCTCGGTTACAATGCTAGAGTGGTAGTAGTATTATGTGTATAAGACCTCCATGTCATGCACTGTCGTTAAAATATTGTGCCAAAAAATTCACACACACATGACTCACACACACACACACACTCACTCTCATGCACGACTCACATGATTTAAATTACTCAAGTTGGTCTCACTGGCTAAATTCATCTCAAAGTTGATATCAAAACTCTCTGACTAAATTTTTTTCTTCCACACACAATCCAAACTTTCCTGTCTTTCTTATTCTGTGCTATAAAACGTGTGAAATTTTGTCAGATGACTTTAAGAGTCGTCAAAAATAACCTCTCATTAGTTGTACAAAGACAAGTACACAAAATGTCATTTTACTCTTGTACTTTTTGAACTCTCTAAAAATACAGAAGAAAAATTCTAAATGAAAAAAGGGGAAAAGGGATTTGGCGCCCTTTGAGAGTGCGTGTGAAAGTACACACACACACACATACAAGTACATATATGTATTATCAACAGGCGTTCGACCATTAAAAAATCTTTATAGGATCGTATAGTACATACTATGGAGGAAACATATTGTCAGCTTTAAACAACTCTCCAAAATCTATTGTGTACATAAAAGAGGTGAGTGTACGTTTAAAAGTGTATATGTATAGTCATACGATTTTGGAAGAGGGAAAGAGAGAGAGAGAGAGAGAAGAAAAAAGAAATTCTCAAAAAATTGTCTGACTCTCGTAACCTAAAATAAACTCCATTTAGAGGTTGAGAATGGCTTGCAAATTGCGTCATAAAAATTAAAATGTCTCTCCAGATCACCGTTTCTCCCTTCTCCTTCCCTCTTTTCTCTCTCTCTTCCTCTCTCTCTCGTGGATATATAAAGACTCCGTGGTTGAATCAAATGGACTATAGCCTTAGTAGCTGTGAGGCCACGGCTTTTCTACTTTTCCCTCTCCCCTTCTCTCTTTCCCTCTATTTTACAACGTGTAGTGGATGTGTAAATACTTCACATTATATCCAAATGATACCCTTTTTTTGAACACTACATATGTACTACATAGCATACATGAACGTGTGCTGTGTACAAGGAACTCTTCCCTTTGATTGTCAACTCCCACTTTTGTCAACTGTCTTTCTGGAGTTTGAAGCTTAAAAAAGGCGTCAGAGGAGGAGAAGGAGACTAAATCGGGAGTTGAAATGAGAAATTTTTAAATTCACTCTCTTACAAGGAAGGGCGGACAGTGTGATGGAGGATGGCAAGTGGCAAGTGAAACTTCATAGCCGAGTTTAAACACACAGGTATACAGTAGATGTGCATAAAGTGTGTGTGTGTGTTTTTTTGAAGGAAGATTGCAATGGGAATGCCATGTGCCGTCGTAGTCGTCAAATACCAGTAGAAAAAACGGCACGACACGCATGAATTCATTCACTCAAGAGATAGATTTACTACACACAGACAGGGAGAGAGAGGAAGACGAACTTCTAACTTTGAAGAGAGAAGGAGAAGGGAGAGAGAAGGGAAAAAAATCCAACCGTTTTCGTTATTGGCTCATTCCTGAAGTCCTGCCTATATAGCATTTTATAATGTCTTGCGTAATGGGAACCATACCGTCATATTGTGTTGCGTGTGTGTAAAATCTACACACACACAAGCTTTTGACTCTACTTCCATACACCGTGTGTGTGTGTGTGGGTATCGGTATATTTCCCTTGTGTGTGTGTGTGTATGTACCAGTTCAGTACACTTAGGCTCAAAAAGTGTAATAATAATACACGAAGCACGTTCTTCCTTTGCCACATTACCATAATTAAATGGGACACACATTATATTCAATGTCATTAACGACGTACATACTTGTGCAGATAACAAGGTATTTTAGGAGTTGATTTAGCATGGGAAACGTGTCCACATTAATTTTCTATTATACTGTGCTATACCGCATAGTAGAATCCGTGTGTGTGTATTTGTGTACATGCTCATCATTTAAACCAACTGTGCTGTGTAGATAGATTTTTCTTTTAAAAAAAGAGTTTATATAAACCTTCGCTTCTTCTCTCTCTCTCTCTGCGTGTGTGTGTGTGAGTGAATAATATTTTATGAGATCATCGTGTGTAATATAATATGGAGACGAAGAGTGTGGTGTTGATTTATGGAAAAATAATTCCATTTAATCTTTAATTTCCAAACGGATTTTTTCCACACACACTCACACTCACTCTCTTTCCACACACACACACACACAACACTGAAAGCTTTCGGCAGTTCAGTGTACGGAGGAGAGGAAAAAATAAACATGTTCAGATTAGTTCTCTCTCCCTCCATTCCTCAGATCACATGTTGAAGGCGTAATCAAAGATAAATCCATATATTTATTGTGCTGATCCACTGCATATTCAAATTTTTGGAGGAAAGGAATATTGAATTCATGCTATAAATCAAAGATTATGACATTTCTCTCTCCTTCTGTCTCTTTCCCTGTCTATGAAAGACATTGAGAGAGAGGGAGAGAAATTCTTGGAAGAAATTTCCCTGTTTCTTTTTCGCCTTTGCTAAAAAGAAGTGGAAATGAATTTTCGGCACTACCGAACATCCTCCTACAGTAAAGTAAAGTGATGGCAGGGAAAGAAAGAGTACATGGGCAAAGGAATTTTAACATAGAGAAAATCCACTCAGCTCAACTTTGTTAAGAGTCACACACAGACATACACAGAGGTAGAGCATAGTTCAACTCTTATGTTTACAATAGTCCGGAGAGAACAGAAGGGGAGAGAGAGGCAGGGCTCATTTAGTCAAGGAATGCAAATAAAATTTGACGTCAAACTAATCTTTTCAACTTTTCTTCGCAGTCTTATTATTATTATTGCCTCGTTTTTCCGCCTCCCATCCCTACACACACACTATGTATGTATGTACATGTGTGTGGTGTACATAAGGAAGTGTACACACAAAAGGATCTAAATTCTCCACAGACTTTTCCTTCCTCACAGTAACAGTCAAGAATTACAAACGTGTATATGTATATATAGCTCAGCCATGGCGGTCTCAACTTTAGTTCTATACGGTTGTGTGTCTGCATTACAGGGGGAGGTTAAGAAGAAATACTGTGAGATTCATTATACGACTCTCCTCATACACTGTACATATCAGAATGTGATAAGTATTACAAGCACACACACAAGGATACTCATTTTCAATTAAGAAAACAAGAGCAAATAGTTTAATTGCCTCGCAAAAAGCCACCAAATTAATTTCTTAAAATACACTTAAGCTCAATGAAGCGAAGGCAAGAGAAAGAGAGAGACCAACAACAGACACACACAAAGAGAAACCAGACTAGAAAATCCTCTTCTTCTCCTTGCCCTCTTCATCCTCATTATGTATGGACGTAGGGAGGAAAGGAAATAGAAATGACAACAATAACTTGAGAAGGATGATTGTCTGGACTTGAACCCCTCAACTTTTTTCCTTCTTCTCCTCCTCCTCCTCATTTTTGCCTCCAAAAATGTTGGATGCAAAATTATGCTGAAGTATTCCAAGAATTTTTTTGTTTTACAAAAAAAAAACGTTTTAACATATCCAACTGGAAATCATATTCACAGTGTGAAGACGAAGTAGTAGTGAAAAGGGCATTAAATATGTGAAGACTAAGCTAAAAAATTGTAGTACTCTTTCTCTCTTTCTCTCTCTCTTGTGGATTTTGTGTTGAAAAAGAATATAGGTTATTTTATGGAGGAAAAACTTTCCGGGTGAAATGGGGACTTTGAAAATTCAGGAGAGAGAGAGAAGGAAGGGACAGAGAGGGAAGGGAAAAAAGTTGAGGATCGTAGAGACTATGGATGTGGAAAGAAATGGATGATTTGAGGAGCAAAAAGATTTTTTCCTGGAGAAAAAGATGAGAGTCACAGACACAGTCTCAGGCAAGAGGAGAGGAGATAGGGAACGGTAGAAGAGTGTCACAATCATAAGCACTGTAGCTAGTTAAAGTCTAAGCCATTTGATAGGATGGCTATGGCACACACACACACGCTTCTCCCTCTCTTCTTTTACTTCAAGAATTCTTCTATTCTACATATACAGATTAGAGTTGACTTCACATCTGTGTGTGCAGTAAGAAGAAGAGAAGAGGAGGAAGAAGAAGAAGAGAGTAGTGAAGCGGGGAAGCCAAGTGAGCACCTAGTCGAGACAGGCCACACTTGAAGTACAATGTATGATGTGATTTAATTCACACTTGGCTGACAGTTTTATGTTGGAACGTTTGCTTGTTCGAAACGTTGATTCTCCTTTTTCTAGAGAGAGAGAGGGAGAGAGAGAGAAGAAAAAAAGCAACTCTCCAAGTCGACATTTCCTGGCTGATTTTAACTCTTTTCAGACACACTCAGAAAAAGAGAGAGAGAGAAGACCAAGAAGGAGAAACTTCTTTATCGTATGTCACGTAGCCTGCACGACTCTCCGAATCTCAATGAAATTCCTAGAAAACCCTGCCAGTCCACACTACCCACTTAAAACAGGAACTGTGAGTGAGTGTGTGTCATGTAATCCAAATAGAAGGACTCCATGGCCCTTAACACTCATACACAACACACACACACACAGTCAGCCAGCCACACACACACAAGCACAAGTACAATAATGACAGACCTCACCTTATGCACTTTTTTCCCTGGGACATTTAACAATTATATCAAATTACTCGTAGATTGTCCTTTGTCTCTCTCTCTCTCTCTTTCAAAGAGACAGAGAAATCTCTCAACTGGCTTTACTAAGACAAGGAAGAGGAGGAGGGTAAACTTTGTGAACTTGAATTCTTAAAATTGTTGATAGGAAATGTAATGTAGAATGGTATTTTTCTCTCTTTCTCTCTCTCTCAACCACACACCACCACCACTTTTGTATTTTGTCTCATGCATGGAAATGTGCATAACTACCTTTAAACATGAACTGCATAGAGAGAAAGAAAGGAGAGGGACTCATTCAACTCATTCATTCATCAAAATCCAGTGTCATGTCCACATCGTCATTCTATTTCTCTCGATGATGTTCCTCCTTTCAGTTTACATAGCGTGTCCATCAGTCAAATGATGTCTCGACGGCTCCACCCCGTGTCAAATTGTCTCTTTCCATTTAATGGCACACACACAAGGTACAGTACACACATACACACTACACAAAAATTCGAAATGTTATGCTTAGTCTTCTACATCATTTCATTTGTACTTATCCTCTCCTCCTTATAGCTTAAACTTAGCTGTGTACAATTTACTCTATTCTCATTTCGTCAACTCTTCACCCATCATCTTCACTCTCTCTCTCCTTCTCTCTCTCTACTTCACTGCTCAAGTTGGTAGTCAAAAACAAACGAGGAGGACACCTTGATAACAAGAAAATTGCAATTCATTTTGACTAATCATTTCTTGCATCGATACAATGGAAAGTCAAAACCACTTTTTTCTCTGTTGTTGTTTGTCTGTCTCCATTCTCTCCTCTTCCTTGAACTTGACTCATAATCTATTGCCACACAAACTTGAGCGTGTGTGTGTGTGTGGATTTAGGGGACAGCTAATATTATCAAAGTCTTTCTCTTTAATAGGCTGGTTTTAAACTGAGCGTGTGTTCGTACGGATTTAAAAGAGAGCCAAAATATTAATAGCAAATTATAAGCTATTTAATAACGTGTAATGTTGAAGACGAAACACTTTTTGGAAGTAAGGCATACACACAGCAGGGACAACAGGATGGCATGGATATTTGAGAAGAGCAAGACGATCAAGATGAAGATGAAGCTGTGGATGGTATGGATGCATGCCAAAAAATGAAATTCCTCCCGATTTTTTTCCAATCCTAATTTTTTTCTCTACTCTTGACTATGTGCTACGAGTACTGTGTGTGTGTATGTGTGTGTTGTGTAGAAAAGTGAAGAGCCCAAAGACGGAGACTTGAACTGATATGCTGTGTCGTCGGGCGACATGTGCAACTCGAGCGATGCGATGCGACGTGATTCGATGAATGCCGGAGAGTCAAGAAAAGAAAGACGAGATGAAAAACTCCCTTCAGATTTCCATTTGTGTAATCCAGAGTATGCATTACGGTTTTTCCTCTCTCTCTCTCTCTCACACACACACTCCTTTACTCTTGTGCTGTATGACAAACGGAGCTAACTAACAACGTAAATACTTGTTACTTTAAAAATTCTCCCTCCTCTCTTCTCCTCGTGTTCTATTCCAATCTTTGGTGTGGCTGTGTGCGGCTGGGATGGTAGAGAGTTGTGCTAAGGAGGAATTTTTAAGTCAGGATGGCTTAGCTTTTACCCTAATATGCAAAAAAGAAAAAAAATACTTCTTTCCCCCCACACATACACACACACATAGCATAGAAGGGAAGGGAAGAGGAAGAACATTGTAGGGAAAAAATTAACAAGCATCTTCTATTTTTGGTCGTCTTTCTTCCATAACATTGAAAATGTGCAAGTCGTTAATATTTCATTGGGAGGGAGACAAACCCAATGTTGTTCCTTGATTCCGAGGCTCAATCCACCTCCTCCTCCTCCTGCATCCCCTCCACAAAAGTACATACTGTACACCCAACTTTCTATGCATTTTCTAATGCACTTCCATGTCGTTCAAAAGAATACTCGTGCAAACAAAATCGATGCAACTCAGCTGTCTTCATCCTTGTATATAGTGTATGCATACTATCCTTTGTCATGTTCTATACTAGGAAAATTTAGAATGGTTCAACTACCGTAGAAGCAAAATGTGAACTCCTATATTTCTTATATGTTTTTGAAAATGCCTAGCCAAGATAATCTAGCTTTCACATTACAATCTAAAATGAATTTAATGTGGAGAATTTAAATTAAATTATTTAATGTCTCTCTAAAAATTTGAACCTTGGTCTTAGTGACAAAAAAATGATTCGTTAACTGCAATAAATTTAATAGTAAACTTTAGACTTACTGTAAGGGAAAGGTGAAGATGGGACCCAGTGTCGGGAATGGTTGGTGGATGGCGGCACGTCAAAACTACCAGTTCTCGATCCACGTTTACTACCTGTGTAATCAACAAATATTCAAAAAAACCATTTAGTACATTCAGTTTGTAGGATGCTTTAAATTATTGTATATATTCCAATATAGCACTTAATTAGGATGCTTAATTAGGATAAATTTGGATATTTCTGTATGAACATTTTATGTGTCAGAATCATGGGAAATGGAAAAAAGTTGAATGAGGGTTTCTGTGTTAAAAAGATTTTTTTTATAAAAAACGAAGAAGAAAAGAATAGGGATTTTGACGGTGGTAGTCTGAGTGAGGGATCAATTAGGAAGACAATTTGACGTATCGAGAGGGAAAGAAGACGGGAAGTGTCTGAGGCGTCATGAGACGTTTTGTCTTTCCCGTTGATTTGCTTTTTTCCCCTTCTATTTTATTTCTTTCTCCGTTTTCCCCCATCTCTCGCTCTGTTTCCTCGTATCACTGTAAATTTGTCTCAAAATGGAGGACTAGGTTGTGGCACATAAACTACATTTAGACTAACACACACACAGTCAAATTGATGGCAATCCATATTCCATCCATCCATCTCTCTCTCTCTCAGAGAGAGAGAGAGAAGGAAAAAGATGGGCTTTTACATCTTGGGCCGATACGGAGGAAAGGGATCCGAGCGATATGTTTTATTTCAACATTTTTCCAACTCGATCACATTCAATATAATACCATCTATATACTATAGATACATATATATATATCTAATATAGATTGAAACTGATAGCATCTTCCCACACACACACTCTCTTCTCTCTCTCTTCCATATATATCTGAAGATGGACCTAATGTTCAAAATGGCAATGATATTTTCTCTATTTTTTCTTCCCTCTTTTCCTCCTCCACTTTTTTTTCTTTCAATTCGGGCTGATGCATACATCCATCCCACAATTGAGAGAAAAAGACAAGCAAAAAAAGAAAAAAATGTTATCCTCTCTCTTCATATCTCTCCAAAGTATATATGACTGTACGAAGGAGAGAGAAGTAGAGAGAGAGTGAAGGAGGGAGTGCAATGCCAATTCAATACAATAACATGCTGATACAACATTATTTTCCTACACTTACTTGCCTATATTGAAAGATAATGCTTGTCTCTTCCAGGAGGATTCTCCTCCTCCTCCAACAAAGCTCACATCTTCCTATTTCTGGATGATGCAGCAGGAGGAGTAGCAAGCACTCAGAACCGAGAGAGAGGAGTAAAGACCTTTTCTCCATCCATCGATATCTTCATATCCCAATCTCAACTGAGATGGAAACCTCGATGCCCAATACACAGTTCCGTTCCACATCAATATTCTTTTATTTCAACCTTCACAAATTCCTCCTTTCTCTCCCTCCACCATATCCCACTCCATACTCCAAGGATGTACATGTATCAATTCTGTCTACCCTCAGCGAATAGAGTGATAGACAAATTTTCTACTCTTCCCTCTCCTCCGCCTCTCTCTCTCTCTCTTTTTCTCTCCTCACTGGAGAGTAGAGTGAGTCTGCACAATTGTCTACCTCCATTCTCCGTGCTAATGCAGTGCTCTATTAATATTGGATGTTCTGTTGTGTGTGTGTGTACTACAATATATGAAGAGAGGGAGAGAACGATTTGACTATGTTTTGATTCATTCCCCACTTCCGCCAGCCATCAGTAAACCCAGAACACATGTAAATGTACACACTGTCCATTGTGTACTTGTATGTGTGTGGGTTTGTGTGTGCAGCTAACTTGTGGTTTTTTCCCTCATTTACGTCATTAAGAGAAAGGAACGATGGATTTGTACACACACACACAACTTTTTTTATTCCACTAGACTAACTACAAAAGCAGAGCGCTGAGGCCTGCAAATGACATGAGTATAAAGGATCTTAGTCTGGCATACAGCTCGAATAAAATTGGAACAGACACACACGCAGGCACACGCATGTATACTTGTATATTGGAGAGATAGAGATAGAATACATGTTCACATAATAATTTAGATAATTGCTGAAAAGCAAGTTGCAACTTTTTCCCATATCCCCCATATAGAGTCTAATGTGTCCACCCAAAAAAAATTATTTTGGCTGGGGAACTCTGCGATATAATTTTGACGAAATGCCAATGCCAGCTCCAGTGTGTACCCTTCATCACACCCGGAGAGAAAAGCGGGAGGAGGAGAGGACAAGATGCACGTATGCATGCATAATAATGAAATCAAAAATCAATACCCAGATGCATGCGAAATAATTGAAGGGAGGGGAAGAGAGAGAGAGAGACGGTGTGCATACAACAAGACAGGGAGAAAAGCATTTTGTCATTTCCCTTCTCTAGTGAAGCTCTCCGCTCTTTCTCTCCTAAAGCCTGGCCCCCACTATCGTCTTCCCTACTCTCTCTTTCTCTTCTTTCTTTTATCGGTCAAAATAAAATGCATGTAATCAATCATTCTGGCATTCAATGCGATGGAATGAAAAGTCTCCCCTTCCCCCTCTCACTCTCTCTCTCTCTCTCTCTTTCCCTCCTGTTCCCCGCTTTATTGTATACTCGTATCTACGCACCGAAACACACAGAAACTCTCTCAGGGGCACACACGACTTTATCATTAGGGCTCCATTTTTGCTACATCCATGACAGGGTCTCATCGTAAGATTGCAAGGACGGTGATCTAAGAATTGAAGAAAAATGTGTGCGTGTGTGCTTGGTGGGGGGATAAAGTTTTTTAGAGAAAGAGAAAAAAAATGATTGTGTTCGTGGGTGCATCCGCGGGTAATCTGAAACGGAATGAACCATTTCAAAAGGAGAGTGAGGCTGGAGGAAAAAACCGAAGCGGCATCACCATCATCGGGATTGTATGTTGTTGGGAGAAGGGAAAAAGTGGATCCAGGAAACTGGGGCTAGTGCACAAACATAGATGAGAGAGAGAGAGAATTGTAAAATCCATTTGAATTTGACAGGTCTTCATTGTAGAGCACGTGTCAGAGTTCACGGAGAATTGTACGCCATGGCCAGGCTAGGGTTGTGGTGTGCCCGCATACAAATGACAAGACAAGACAAGTGGGAGAGATGAGCATACATATTATTAAGTACACACTTGTACATAATACAGAGAGAGAGAGATGTACGTTACTCGTACAAATATGGACGAACTGAGTGAAAGAGAGAGTCATTAAATACGGAGGAAACATAACTTGTGTCTTACACACAAATATTTCATTGGAACTGATGAATGAGGGAAGTACAAGGGTAAGTTGTGTGTGTGTGTGTGTAGTATGTACTCTGACAAAATTTTGGGAGAACTTTTGGATCCTTACGTGGAGTTTACCCACACAACACAGCACAACATCACACACACATACACCACACACGCAGCCAATCTGCAATTGTCAGGCTTTCTATTCAGATGCAGGCTTGATGTGTGAGGGGACACGTGCCAACCTCAACAACCATCCCTATCAAGTCCATGTACTCTCCTATTACCACCTCTCTGTATTGTGTATGTGTACAACACACACACACAACTTTGGGATTGAATATACAATGTGAGTGTGTCTCAATTGCTGATAGTGATTTCACCAAAGTACTCATTTTCTTATATGTAGTCAACTGTTTTTAAAGGTCTGTGACTCTGACTATGACTTATGGGGAGAGAGATCTGTCCCGGATTTTTCTGTCCATTGTCTTGTATACAGAGAGAGGGAATAGTCAACTCGTCCAATGTTACTCCCAGACCACCCTAATGCCTAATGAACAAAATTAGCATGTCCGGTTGGCACGAGGAACCTTCATCCTCCCATGAGGAACAAAAAAGTTGGGTGGGTGTGTGGGCTATTACCCGGGCAGGAGCATTTTGCCTTGCAGCAGTAATGCCCTCCCACTCCTTTTATTTTACAACTACAATTTCTTCACACAATAACATTTACGATCATCCCATTCTATCTGTCATCAGTTCACACGGTGTAGAGAAAGAGAAAGTAAAAATTTTAATATTCAAATCATGTCTATCGTTACATGTATCCAAAGTTGAGAATCTTTTTTGCAATATTTACCCATTGGTTTTTTGCATAATAATGCACAATAATTTTTGCCCTTGAAAAAATGTTGCCAATTCTCTCGTCAAAATTGGAGTGGAAAGTGGGAACCTGGAAATAAATCGGTATTGTGCGGATTAATAGAAGAGAAAGCGGGAGGGAAATCCGATGCAGGTTTATAGGGAAATACACATATAGGTATAGATGTGTGTGTGTGCCAAATGAGAAGGTGGACAGGACAGTGACTGGTGCATTGCATGTGGATGGAACGTCAGTGTCTTAGAGCAATGCAATGGAAGAGAAGGATCGAAACATCTCGCTGAATGGTCGATTTTGTCCAGAAAGAGCAAAGTACTATCATCAGAGCCAACCAGAGTTATGTGCCCATGGAAACTTCGAAGCAAGCGCAATATTTCATGATAAAAGTGAGGAGCAGCAGTCGTTCTCCTTCTCCATCCACCGAATCACGAATCCATCCGACACTCAACTCAACCCAACACACAAAACCTTCCCATCCACATCCATCTGTCTATAGACTTTCACTTCATTCCCCATTCTCTCTCTCTCCCTCTCTCTCTACACACACACACAACTGTGCGAGGCAGACTTTGCAAACTCAACGAACTGGCCAAGCCAAGGACTCAGGCGGAAACGAACCAACTAGTACCAAAAAGACTCTACCAAAGTCCTCCTTCCGTGAGTTTTTCTCTCTCTCTCTCTCTCTCTCTCTGTGTCTGCTGAAGTTAGGAAAGCTCAATGGGAAAAACCCCCGTAGAAAACCCAACACACAGAAACTAACCGAACCGGAGCAGAGTCACACTCAAACACACACACGGGTAGAGTCAGGCGACCCAAGCGAATCAAAACCATTTCAATGTGCAAGAGCTCTCTCCCTTCTCTCGCTCTCTCTGCCTCTATACATCGTCTAAGCAACATCTCATTGAAAATCAATATCCACCTCCAAGAGTAGACTCAACACAGGCTATAATGATCTATAGAGACACAGACACACACACACCGGGAGAGAGAGACTAATATTATATAAACCCTGGCTGTGCCTCCTGTCTTCCTCATCTCATATTTATATATTGTGTGTGTGCGTATACACCAAAGATAGGTAGGTAGACACACACACACACATGGAAAATTCAGGACATCAACATAAACGTCGCATTCTTAAAGTCACTATCCCTATAGATTATAAATGGAGATAAAAGAGAGAGAGAGGATTCTCCCTTCTTCAATGGTGTGTATGTGTGTGTGCATCTCGAAAAAAGGGACATACAGACCATGATTTTTACATACTTTTACACTCCATCAGTTTTACCCACCACTTTCCATGCACACTTTTTATATATTGTGTGTGTCTTATACCAAACTCTGTACTCTGTAAACTGTAGTTTGGCTGAACGCACTCCTTTTTTCATTCTACACAAAAAACACACAGTAGAGTCCCTTATTCTGTTTTTTAAAAAAATGATCCACATGGAATTGTGTGTGTGGAGCAACGTGAATGGAAACAAGTCACACCTATCTTTATAATGTGTGTGTATGTGTTTCGTTGGGAACCACATGGTACGCCCCTTGTTAATGTGAAGACAATATGTACCTGTAAATCTTATAAGTGCTTAAGTAAGACGACACACAGCCACACAAGCACACACACACGGTCCATACTCCATACTACCATCATGAGTAGAGTACACGATGGTGTAGCACAATTCAGCCATAGACATCCGAAATGTTGAAGAGACAAGGGAACATTGGAGCAGAAAGCTGAGTGAAATTACGTTGGGAAACCAAGTGCTTTTTTCTCAATATAAAATATAAAGGAAGTATACTGTAGAGAGGAAGGTTTCTCTTTTCTTCCTCTCTTCTTCTTGTTACACACACACACACAGAGAGAGAGAGAGAAGGTTCTATATAGGGAGCCTAAAAGTATTTTCCGAAAGCTTTTTAAGATAAATTGCACACAACCACGAGCGACGGGTCTAATGCGACTGGAAAATTAAAAACATGCCGTTCTCCTTTCTCCAGCTCAATGCTCCCTTGCCTATTTTATGTGGAGTGAGTGTGTACACTACACACACACACTGCTACTCCTGCTCTTACACTGTGTACAACAAACTGAGAGAGAGTCTTATTATAGAAAATATCTTGAGCTTCGAGTTTCTCTAACTCCTTTACTCCATTAAAAACACACACACACGGGAACACATGCAAGAGAAGCTGCTGTTATTGCTTCTATAAGCTAATATATTGTATACATACAAATACAGAGTGTTTGTGTGTGTGTGAGAGAGAGAGAGAGGCCTACGCACATCTTCCTCCTCTTCAATCTCTACGAAGCCATAAGTCTCAGCAATTACATCATGAACCGACACAACCCATTATCAACGAAAAAATTCCTTTCAGACAGTCCCGATAAACACACACACACACAATGTAAAAGGATAGAGAGAGAGGAGGAGGGAGTGTTCAAATGTTCCCATTTTACATTTCCCTCCCTCTCCAAATATCAATAACAAGTAGTTCACATCAAGAACAATGTAACTTACTTTACAATCCATTATGAAAACTCTTTTCACTTGTATAGAAAATTAAGAGGAGAAATGGAAGGCCCAAAAAATTTTGTAAAAATATTCCAAGGCACTCAAACACTAACACATTTCTCCAAAAATATTTTTTAAATCGAAATGTGTGGAAGATGATAATAAAAGAAAACAAGTTTCAAGTTATGGGACAAATACAAAATTGTTTTATGTATTTTCATTCTCATTCTCTTTGATAAGTCGATCCTTGTCAGTGTGTGTGTTTTAAGAGGATTTTTAAAAGTGTGATATTCCCACTGGTTGTTTTTTCATCTGATTCTCCATGCTACTTTTTGAGAAAGCAGGCCTCCAACGGTAGAATGGATTAGAAGTTAAAAAGTTAAAGAATCGGGAGTGAGGGATGCGGGAGATTTTTGTACACATTACATTTGTACGTAATGTTGAAGTTGGGCTAAGATGAAAGAGAAGAGGAGGAGGAGATAGAATGAAGTTGAGCTAAAAGATCATCCGGATAAATAGTGCTTTATTTTGGCATGGTTGGGATGTTGATGGTGGTGTAGCGTCAGCGTTGACAAAAGTTGTTGGGATATTTATGAGTAAAGGGCAAAAGCCATTAGGAGAAGAAGCTAGTCTTTTTGAAGGAGGAAGGAGCCTTGCTGCATTTTTCTGTCTAAATTTATCGATGCTCAGATATAAAATGGATTTTTTTTGCTACAACCATTTAGCCCATTCTCTTTCTCCATCTTCCCTCATTTTTTTCTTCCTTCTCTCTCTTTCTTTATCCTCCTCCTCTCTTTATTCTATCTTGTTAGTTGTTGTTGTGTCTTCGGGATTTTTTTAAGTCAGAATAAAAATTCAATGAGGAGAATCCACACACACGTACTGTACAAAGAGGGAGAAGAGTCTCAATGGGACAAAGAAAAGAGAAAGGAGAACCGACTTTCAAATTTCCTATTACTCTTCATCATCCAAGTCTCTTTCCACAAAAATACAAAATGCAGGAGTAAAGCTTGTGGAAAATTTGTTTGCAGAAAAAAATATATTCAATGACTCTTTTTCTCTATATGGTCACAGTCTTTTCTCTTATATGGTCCATAATGCAATCGTGTAGTATAGTAAAAAGTTTTTTTTTAAAAACAAATTCCACATTTTCATTCAGAGGGAAAATTCTGAGAGTTGAAAACCAAAAGACGACGAAGACGAGAACGACGAAGGCGGAGGAGGAAACAGAAAAGTCTCAACTTGCCCGGAACCATTAAAATCCGAAAAAGTCATGAATGTCTTTTGATTTTTATTCTCTCTCTCTCTCTCAATGCCATCCCATTCTGGAGACTCTGGAGAGAGTGGAGTCTGAACATGGAAGAACATTTCCTTTCTATTTATCTCTTCTCTTGCTCTTTCACTCCGATTCTACACACACACACTCAAAGTACCAACCCAGCAGTGGCGGGTTGTGTGTGTGTGTGGTTCCGAATTTTCTCCACAGCATTCCACAATGCACATCCAAGGGGCTCTCATCCAGACTGAAAGGAGCGTAGAGTCGTATGAAAAGAAACTCCTTAATATATGTCGACAGCTTCAAAAAATTGAACAGCATCTTTTCAACAGAAAAATTCTCATAGTCCCTCTCTCTATACTTTTTGAAGCTCTCTCTCTCTCTCCATTGCATCTAGACTTCTTCTTTCTCTCTCTTCTTCTGTGGAAGTAGAAACGCTTTTCTTAACTCTCTCTTTCATCTTTTAGCACCACTCTCGGCAACTGCCATAGACAACCTCTGTACAAGTGTGTGTGTGTGTGTGTGGAGAGAGAGAGAGCACAAGATTCTCCTTTCTCCTTGTGCCTTATTCACAGCTATAGAAGTCTATGGGAGAGGGACTGGGAGAAGAGTCGGAGGAGGACGAAAGGAAGACGAGGAATCCAACTGGAGCGAGGCAGAATGACATTGCCATGTTTCATTACGGTGGACAGCCCAGCCCATTACATTACATTAGGTATAGCCTGGGTTTGTGTGTGTGTGCAAGCCCAAGCTTTCCCTCCTCCTCTGTTTCTGCCTCCGCTCTGGTGTGTGTGTGTGTGTGTAGTATATGGGCAAGTCAAGGAATTATTGCTCAGTAGGCCGAAACTGAACACACAAAGAGACGAAAGAGAGAGACTCCAGTCATCCCACAGTCTCTGACGACGACGAGGTGGAGAGAAGGAAGACGAGGACGACTTCAACAACACTCATAGTCTCAGTCAGATCGAATCCGAGGGAAATTGCTTCTATGCATGTTTTATGAGCAAATCGGATGTTTATATTTTCCGAGGCTATTACAGCGCTAGAGACGAGAACGACGATCACAGATACACACACTCTACTCTCACTCTAGAAAGAGCAGAGGAGGGAAAAAAGTCTAGAAAACTCACCAAACCCAAAAAAACTAGTCTGTACACACACACACATAGAGAGAGAGGTTTGTGCAACATGTAAGCTCATATATGTAATATATATAGATGAAAGTGTGTGTGTAAATCTAGAGGGAGAGAGGGAGAGAGAGAAGAGTCTCAAATGTAAGCTTCAGTCGCGCCAGACATTTGTTTTGCGGTTCGAAAATGCGTTTTTTAATCCATTCCCTCCTCACATGTGCCCAACACCAAAAAAAATTCTCTCTCTCTCACTCTCTATTACTGGATTGCCATATGGAAAGTTTAAGAAAAAAGCATTAGCAAAAGGTTGAGTCGAGTTGAGGCGAGGCAAAAGCTTAACCACCAACAGCAAAACACAACACACACACACTCTCACTAATGCTGCTCCACTATCCAAGTCTACACAAAATTTCCATCCAATTTAGTCAATGCTGGTAAAGGATGCACACACACACACTCTCGCACTCTCTCACATGTAACATGTACAAGTACCTTGGGATGGGAAGGTATTGGGAGCATGTGGAATTTTTCGAATCAACTCAAAAAGCCGGAGGAGAAACACTTAAACATGCGTAAACCCTGGCCTAGATCGCATTATAACTCACATAATTATCCAGCTCAACTTTGTGCTCTCTGGATGTGTGTATGTGTGTGTGTCTCGATTTCTTCCATTTCATTTATTCACGACCAACTGACTTGTATCACGACAAATCGCAATTATACCAATCCAATTTTATTCCCCCCCTTCCCTCCCTCCCACAAAATTCACCTTCTCTCAAAAAGTGCCATTAGAACTATTGCTTTTTTTCCTAAAAAAAGTCAATGTACCTGTAATCCTCTAGTGTGTGTACGTGTGTGCCGAGAGAGAGAGAGAGAGAGAATGAAGTGCCCTTAATAGAGCTGGATATCGATTATGCATCCAATGTATAGACAGGTTAGAGATAGGAGGACAAGAGTAACCCCATGAAATTAAACTCTCAAAATCGTCCAACATGCAAACGCAATAAAAAAAGAGGTTCAAACTTCCCCAAAAAAACCACAAAAGTTGTTCAGACTCTCATTCTGTTCAACTCTACTCTACTCTTATTATACACAGGCAAGGAGGAAGAGATACATAGGGCGGTCAATGATACATATGAGATATGCTGATAGATTGCGGCATACATTATAAAATTATAATCGAATTACAATTTTTGGGTATTTACAACATGCAAGATTAATTTAAGTGGATACTTAGCAGATCCATCCCTCCAGATGGATTTGAAAGGCAGACTTTTAACATGACTTTTCCCCCTTTCCTCTTCCCTTTCTCTCCTGCCTTTTGCTGTGTATGAGAAGGATTTGGGACAATGTACAGTGGTTAGTGGTGAAATGGAAGAGAATTGAAGATTGTTCATTGTGATGAAGAAAGGGGGAGAAGGAAGAAAAACATGATTTTAATTAAATTAATTTTGCCTTTAATTCAATCATCAGTGGATAAAATAATATGCATGGAGGAAGGAAAGAGAGAAGAAAAAAAGAGATGGTTGAGGGATTAAATGAGGAATGAGCTGAGTGACTAGGGCAAGCGTCGGTCTATGTGCTTCACACTCCCCGTGTACCCAAGACACACATTTGATATGAGGAGGAGAGAGAAGAAGAAATTAAGATAATAAAGGCCGATATTTTTTGGTGGGCTTTTCTACGCTCTGTATTAAGCTCAATTTGGACTAATAGGATAATACAAGAATGACTGACTCTCTCTCTCCCTCGTACAACATACATGGACTCGGTACAAAGTATAGAAGCTTGAGCATTGAAGCTCTCTTCCTGTATGAGAAAAGGCATGATGATGATCTTCATATTAAAATATGATGCATATGTGGACTTCCGTCTTGACTTTTATCAACGCAGAATTTCCTCGTCATTATCTTAAATATTACCATGTTGATGAGTTACGGTGGCCCTCTCTTTCTCCCTCTCTCTCCACGTTGTTTTCAATGGAAACATGGCTTGTGTGTAGTGTTGTGTGTGTGTGTAGAAAAGGGTTGCTGATGGATTTTATATTGAAATTAAGGATGAAGGATAGAGAGAGAATTGAAAGGAGGTGAGTATTCATCCTGGCTCATCATTACAGTATTTAAATTATTACGTATAACCTGAAAACTGAATTAATGAGACCAGAGAGAATTTTACAATAACAGCGTCCTGTGTGTGTGTCTGTGTGTGTGCCTAAGCCTTTGCTTGTGTGTGTACAGACAAAATGAACAAGTATTGGGCTTCCAATTGTTTATTGTTATTGTTTACTTCTCTTGACTGGGGCGGAGAGTTTTTAATGAATAACTAATAATGTGTCCAAGAAGGTTGAACTCATAATTGTGACAACCGTTATTTTCTCCACATGCACGCAAAGCATGCTAGCTCCTTCTATATATTACTACTACTATCTTTTTCTACATAAAGTTTACACAGAGTCAACATGCTGTCTAAAAAAATCTATCCATGATGATGATTCCTTCAATTTTGTATCTTTTCTGTGTAATCAAATAAAAAATTTAGAAAAAATGGGGGGAAGAAGGGAAATAGTTTTTTTGGGGATAAAAATGATTCTCCAGTTCATTTTGTGAGCGTGAAGGTCATACAGAATTTGGTATGGCTAAAACATAGCACACACACACACTCACAGATTTCCCAGTAGACTTTAAAAAAGCAGACTGAGAATAATAATGATAGTAGAGATCTCCCAAAAAGTGACCCACCCACAGAGAAAGAGAGGAAGAGAGAAAATAGAGAGCGAGTGACCAGAAAACAGATGAGCCACAAAGTGAATGACCCAAGACGAAAGCTCAAAGGCATCTTTTTCTCAAAATATAAAATATTCCCTATCCTCCAACTATCCAAATCTTCCTTTATGCTCCTCCTCACCCTGCACACACACACACACAACATAAAGGATACTTGAGGGAGTGATGAGAATCCTTGAAATCCTTGAAATTTTCTCCTATCCCCCTTCCCTATAAATAAAAATCCTGGGTTTCGGGGGAAACCGTATAAAAGTGGAGGAATGGTCATCTCCTTCCCTCACACACGCACTCCCTGTTCCCTGTACATACACTATCTTGTAACTAAAGCTCGGAAGGGGTGAAAGAGAGAGTTAAATGAATGGACAATGTTTAGAGTAAAAGAAGCAGTTGAGGAAAAATAACTGACAGAAGAATGCTTCTTCTAAATACCACTGGTTTTTTTCCAGAAAAAAATAGGGGGAGGGGATTTTTTGGCCAACTTTTATACACACACTCACACTCACAATAGAGAGGTACATTGTATATGCCAATCTTCTTAGGCTTGGATGTGGAAGAAGAAAAGAGAGAGAGAGGGAGGGAGAAAAGAACAAGTTGAAAAATGGTCTCAAACCACTCGAGCGGATTCGATGGCCATTTTTTCCCATCTTATTCTCTGGAGATACTCAATCTACACGCACCCTTCAAATTGTGGAACCTCCACTCTTCCTCACTTCTCTTCTCTTTTTTTCCCCCAAAAAGTTCTCCACATCCACTTACTCGGAATACATCAACCAATTTCAGTAGAGCGCCCATAACTAATTCACATATATAAAATCTAGCATACATCACACACACACATGTGCACTGTGCAGTCAGACACGTTATAAATGTGCCCGTATGTAGTATAAGGTGCGTAATTCTCTCTCAATCTTTCTTCCTACCCCTGACCTACCCACTTCAACCATAATAATAAAAGATATTATGAATATGTTTTCATTGTACTCTTCATATACTCCAACACACACACACAAAAGTCTGTATGTACATCTCGTGCGGTGCTCCCCTTCTATGATTATCATGACTCTTTTTGACAGACAAAAATGAATTTCAAAAATGTCCCTTTGCCTTCTACTCTACATTATAACTACATACAACACAAATGTGTGTTCTTATATTTGTGTTTATATTTGGTGTCTTGGAAATTGAATCCACTGCTCCTCCTCCTCCTTGAAGAGGTCACACACAAGAAACAAGACAAGGATATTTTTTGGCAGTGGGATAATAAAAAAGGGGATTTTTTCTCCCTTTAGCTCCAAGTTGAATGGGTTGGAAAAGTAAGAATAAGTAATTGTAAAAATTCCAGCAGTTGAGACCAAAGAGTACCAAAGAGAAGACGACGACGACGAAGAGATGAGGACAGAAAGAAGAAAATGACGAGATGGAGAGAGAAAGAGAGCTGCATCTCAGCTGAGATGTGGTTGGTGAGACGAGAGGCTGAGGGGAAAAGAATTACAACTGTGAAATGAGGAGTAGATAATGAAATGGCCATTAGACGAGCTATTTAGGAATGATAACGGTTTTATGGTACCTCGGAGTCGTGTGTGCTGCAACCAAGCGATTTATGGCATTCCCTCTCTAAGTCTATATCTACATACATACATACCATGGAGAGAGCTACATATACTCTCACATGACAAAAATCACACTCTCCAAAATCCACGTATTCTTCCCCTCCCACCCTCCTTCCCGTCTCCTCCTATATCTGCATATATGGAGAGAGAGAGAGATGAAAACAGGGAAATGGAAGAAGAATTCTCATGCACTCCTCTCTCGAAAGTGAGGAGTCTGAAAAGAGTGGAGAGTGTCTTGTGTCATGTCATAATTTCTGGGCACAGTCTCTCTCTTCCCTTGTGTGTGTGTGTGTCTGAACATTTCCCTATCCAGCATCACATCTGCTTTCACTCCCTCCACTCACATTTTAAAACAAGAGAATGTGCAAAAACTATTCCAACGGCGAATTATCAGTTCATCAAAAAGTGGGGCGAAAAAGGGAAATTTTCTCTCCTCCGCCCTCCTCTTTTCTCCTCCACCCTCTCCAGCCTCCAGCCATCCAAACGTGGAAGACAAACGACTGGAAATCCCAAATGTACTTATCTGCCCCTCGAATTCTATCAAAATAAGTCATGTCAAAGTCTCCATTATTTTTCTCTTTCTCTTTCGTGGACAGAGAGTACACCACAGCACACCGTAAAATATGCCCCGGTACAGGAAATTCAGAATGAACTTAATGGAAGAAGGGGGTAATTGAAAATTGGAAAAAAATATTGTGATTTAATTTATATTTAAATACATAAAAGGAAACGGGGAGACCCTGAATGCAAATGAAGATCATAAAAAACTATGGAGTTGCATCACAACTTGTA
Source organism: Pygmarrhopalites habei (assembly GCA_009870185.1). Lineage (NCBI taxonomy): Eukaryota > Metazoa > Arthropoda > Collembola > Symphypleona > Arrhopalitidae > Pygmarrhopalites > Pygmarrhopalites habei. The sequence continues at coordinate 13,042 of WJFB01000728.1, read as the reverse complement.
CTGTAATAAACTCACTTGTGTGTGTGTGTTGGCCTTACTGTAGGGTCATTATTGGAGGGTCATATGTGAGGAGCTGGAAATAGGGAAATTAGGAAAGTGCAGTAGCTGAGGTAGTTATTTTTTTGAAGAGCGATTGAAGTTGGTCGGCAGGTCGGTAGACACCTGAAAATAATGGGGTGGCCACCACTTGATGAGTATGATGGGAATTTGATGGCATGGTGTGATGATTGGCTGTAATAATACCATATTATCCTTCTATCTGTCTATCTACCTTGTGTATGTACACGAAAGAGAGAGAGAGTGTAATGTGTGTCCATGATGGGTCTTTCGTTCTCCGAACAGAGGAGAAGGGAAAAAGATGGTTGAAATAGCTGTCACAGGATTATTGCAACACTTCAAGACACAACAACAATAACACCACACAAAACACAACACAGCAGCATCCTCAATGACCTCCTATAATTAACCTTGTGTGTGGATAGATATGTGAGGGAGAAAACCAGTCATCATTCGCACCATTAACACACGGAGTGAGACTACAGTTTGTACACAGCAGCAGTAGCAGTAGTTATTCTTTAAAAAGAAATCACATTAAGCTATTATGTTGAATGTGAGAGATACAATCTTGATACGTTAATACATTTAACATTTTCCCTCTCTCTCCTCTCTGTAGGTGTGTGTGTGAAAACTTTTCATCAGACTCAACATGGTCTTTGTTACTTTTGTGTTTATTTGTGTGTGTGTGGAGAAAGAGTAGTGAGTTTTTTTATTATTTTTCCATGAGCGACCCTCCCTGAGCAGACATGGCCAATAAAAATAAATCGGTCATTCCGAACAGCTGATTGTAAATTGTAAAATGTTTTCTCTTTCTCTCTCTCCCTCAGACACACACTGTCATGAAAAAAGCTCGGGAGCTAATGACGCATTAGTCATAAGTGTAATTTCTTTTCAGAGGTCGTTAGTCATCACGGCAAGAACAACACACACACAGATTTCTAATTAAAAGGATTTTTTACTTTTGAAGACAGCATGGTGTGTGTGTGTGTAGTGAGGATGCGAAATGTAATTCGTTGAGAGGAAGAAAAGTATAGTAAATGGGGAGTAGGGACTGTTCGACTGTTTTTTCTTGAATATAGAAGAATAATTTGTATTCAGGACGCATGGACTCATAACTAAGCCTCCGTATACTAAAATAGTGCCACCAACCTCGTCAAGCATATTTTATTCTCTCTCTCTCTTTCTTAGTCCCTCTTTACCATTCTTACTATTAACAAGTACTTCATTTTTCCCAGAGTACGAAGCACATCACGCAGGACATGGACACACACACACACACGTACACCTACTCGTACTCGTAGGAGAAATGTATAATGAAGAAGAAAAGTGTTTGGAACATCCTCGGCTACCATCAATAACAGATCTATACGAAACACACCTTCCTCCTCTCCTACAATACAAAGTAAATTTTGTGAGTGTGTGTGTGCCTGTTAAATTCTTGGTCTGTTGGTCGTCTCTTTTTGAGTTCGTCTTTCTCCTCGCTCACTTTATCGCATTATGGAACTGGACACGGGAGCATCGGGACGCATACATAAAGACATTCTCATGGTAGAGGTAGAGCAGCAGTAGAATCCATTATATAAGAGAGAAGGACCCTGTGTAAAGGTACGAAGGTTGTGTGTGTGTGAGTGTGTGTACTGGAGAGTAGTAGAGGGAGATGCACAAGTTGAAGCTTTATGAAACGTGACTTGAACATCAGATGAGATAGTCTTAAATTTAATGAACATACGCCAGGGTATTTGATACCCATTTTTCTGACTGATTCCCTCTCTTCTACTTTTCTCTCCCTGAGCCTCCACATACACACACAGGCAAGAGAACCACTTTTCACAAGCTGTGGTTGTGGTTGTACAGCAGAGGAGGACTGGGTAAAAATATACATAATAATTGTACTTTTCTACACTTTAGAAAGATCATGGACATGCAATGCCCAGTGTATCATGCTCTCTCTACTACACATCATGGAGAGAGAGAGAGAGAAGTCATGATAATGTATTTCTCTATTTTTGAAATAGTATTTTATTCAAAGTTGAAAGATGCCTAGAAGAACATAATCATAACTAGTCTTAGGTGAGTCCTGGGCTGTACAAAACGTTGTAATCCTATTGTATGTCAATGAGGATTTTTCCTTCATTTAATTCCATCATCATTTTCCAGTGTGTGTGTGTGTGTGCTCACACGAAGGACGGTGTGGATAAACCTTAAAAAGCAGTATCAAGTATTCAAGTTTCTTGTAAAGCGTTTAATGTGGTCTGTGCTCATTGCTTCCACACCACTCGAGTGTACACTTGAGTATTTATACACGTATAAATACAATAAGTTGTACATCATAGATATGTGGAAAAAAGCATTAGCGTCTCTTTCTCTCATCATTTGCATTTTTTCAATTCTCCTTCATCCCCGCTTAGACAACAACAACAACAGCAACAACGCGGCAAGACGATCAATGTGATGCACTCTCACATGTAATGAAGAGAGAGAGAGGGAGGGAAAAAACATGTAAAATTTTGACGAGGTACTTACATTCCCTATAGCTCTTCGTAAATGCCAAGTTAAATACGACATCTCTCTACTCTTCCCGTTCAATTTTAATGTTTAATTATCCCCATTTTTTAGAGGTACACACACACACGACGGAGAGAAATATTAAAAAGAGTTTTGTTTGCCCGTGATTAACATTTGAGAAGGAGAAAGATAAAACTGGAGGCCGTTTAAACACCATTTACCTTTTATACAATTTGAATCTAAATTTTCCCACTTATCTTGTTTTGCAATACTTAATGCAAAATCTTGTGTGTCCTGTGTGTGGTACACTATCTCAAGCTAATGCTTGTAATAATTGTATGTACATTAATTTGTGTTAATACACTATATTGTGGTGTGTAGTACAGGGAAAGGAACGTGTGTGTAGCGTATGTCCAGCTCTGCATGTTAAATAAATAACAAAAGAATAAAAGAGCTTCTGAAGACAAGTAAGTAGTAACTAGGCACACACACAGATGATGATGATGGTGTGTGTGGAGGAGCATCAATAAAAAACATGGATCCTATTTAAATGTGTTTATTTTTTCCCTCTCCTCCTCCTCTCTCTCACTCCCTGTCTCTTATCCTTTGGTTGATTTTATAAATGTATGTAGCTAAAGGAGCTATCATGGCATTTTCCCTTTCTGTCCCGTCTGTTTCACAGCTGAACTGAACTGATCGTTGGTGATGGTTACTTGTAGTAGCTCCATCACCAACACACATACAATAAATACAATCAGAATATATGAGGAGCGACCGAATATGGTTGTGAAAGAGAGGGAGAGAGAGTGCCTTCTAAAAAAGATAAATCGGATTCCAGCTAGGCAAAGTGAGTTCTTGTCGAGAGAGAGAGAGAGAGAGGAGGGAAAAGAGAAACGAAAGAAGGAGAAGAAAACAATCGAGGAACGTATCATTTTCATCAAGCCAAGTGAATTGAATTGAAAATAATGGATGGAGTATTGAACAAGATACGATGGTATTCAAAGACCTCGACTCTCTTTGCCTCCTCAGGTTCCTTTCAAGACACCACTCACCAGTCCAATCCACACACACATACACACACACTAACTAACTTTAACCGAGACTCTATTCTACTCCCCAGTTACATGCGTGTGTGCCATACCCTAAGAGTTAATGTAAAACTTTACGCACTTTAACTCCATTTTTTACTATCCTCCTCTCTCTCCCTCTCAGTTGTACTCTTCTGTTTCAAACTATTAACATTAGTTTTTTTTGTAAACTGTGCGTACCTGCAGTGTGTTTGTGTGGACGGGTAATATATAGAAGTAGAGGGATATTACACAGGACAATATAAAATTATGTAAGAAGAGCCTTGCTGGTCCACTCTTTTATAAAAATTGACGGCAACTTTCCTTACATATAAACTATGACTATAGTCTATATGCCTATACATATCTTGTTAATGGCTGTAGATTTTTTGCAGGGAATTCTTTGTAGATCAGAAAATCGCCACATAATTTGAATAGCATTTGGGTGCTCATCAGAATCCTATTCTTTGACGAAGAAGAAGAGTCGACGTAGCATGTGCCTGGCAGCCTCCACGAAAAAAAAGAGGAGAACTCACCCGACGACGCACTTTTCTATCCACATCCTTACACACTCTTTCCCTGTGTGTGTGTGTGTGGATGAAATACACAATAGCCAAAAAAGTATGAGATTCTGTGTACACACACACACTCGTTCACTCTGTGGCTATCCTATCTTTTTTTCTTGTCTTTATTCTCTCTCCTCCTCCTCTTCTCTCCATCCTATTCTTATCTCCTCCAGGCAACCACTGAACAATTTTTTCCCTGTGTCTTATAAGCAATGGCTGTGGCATACACACACACACAACCATCATGAGGATTCACCTTTTCATATTTTAGTACTGTCCTCTCTCTCTGGATATTTTACCATTGTTCAATGTTCCCCCAGCTAGTCCAAGCCTATTCAATATATACATGGCAAAGAAAGTCTCTCTCTCACTCTCATCTGAATATTAATGAGTAGAGAAGGACTCCAACATTAGCCAGCCATTCAGCAGTGCCCCAGCCTTTTTTTACCCCCTTTGGCAGTCCAAAAAGAATGGATTTCCATGTTCAAACTTTTAGCTCTACCATCTTCATTTCATATTTATGGACTGGACGACCATTAGACAACACACATAGTACACACACACACACAAATACTGTGGAGTCCATTGGAAAGAACTAGCATTTGTCTAATACACACATACACTGGAGTATGCATATCATAGAGTGTGTATGCCACATTTAAATTCAAAATGTACGACACTACATACGGAGTGTAGGTTCAAAGAGAGAGAGTGTGTGTATAGGGAAAAAAATCTCAATATTATGTACATTCTTCATTTCACACTAGTACAGAGGGCACAAGAGCCGGTACATAATAAATGGTATGTATACTACATACATTGAACTCTGTATAATGAAGAAGTGTGTGTATAATGGAAGAAGAAAGAAAATCCAGCCGGACTATTGCAGAAGAGAGAGAGTAGAAACTAGTAATTATGACTTCAGCTTCGTTTTAATTCACCTATGACTCAGGATCAGGTTAAATCAAGAGGATGATATCCGAGGATGGAGGATGGACTTGATTTACAATTGAAATCAAGGCTCCATTCAAAAAAGTAAGCAACTCATACAAAATCCACACACTCTCTCTAACACACACACTCAATACATGAGTATGTGGATGATGATGACGAAATTTGCTTGTACTTCTAATTAGCAAAAATTACGATGATATTCATAAGAGAGGAACAAGAAGAAGGGGCAGATTGTTGTACACGTTACACAAGTACTCGTACATGTGTGTGTGTGTGAATGGGGTAGATGAGACATGTAGAACGTGCTCTCCCTCTTCAGAATGAATAGGTTTGATGGACATTTAAAATAATCAAGTCCATATATTAAGAGGACGAGAGATACCATCTTAATCTCTATATTTGTCCCCAGCAGCGAGTTTTGTCTTCCAAGTCCCTTTCTTTCTCATTACTCCAATACTATACGAATACATGATTCGTACATACAGTACAGTACAAAAGAAGTTAAATTCCCTTGCAGTACACAATGTCCGAGAGTTAACTCGACTTATACAATATTCATAATCAAGTAATGCCATGTAATACCTCTACCTATTATTTGTGTACAGGATGCTCCCAGTGTACGTGTGTAGATATGTGACAATTGACAGAGTGAACCGTTGTACTCTGCAATGTCCTACACATGTACAGTACACATCCCACTATTTATATATTTATACAACCAATACATGTAGTCATGTACATGTATATATTGGGAGGAGGACAGTTAAAAAATTTAAATGACAAATAAAAATCGATGGTGGTTGTTGGCAAGTCGAGTTGAAATGCTGTCTGTCATCCAAGTTGACTTGAATTGAGTATAGGATTCTCTCTCTCTTCTCTTTCTCTGCACTCTGTTTATGTCCTCTCCCACTTGTCACCCACCCCTCGATGAATCAAGTTAAAGACTAGTTAATATCTGTAAACTATTTACTATTTATTGTTAGAGTTGTTTTCGCCAACAGAAATCGTCCGTTTTTGTCTCATCCATTTTTTGGTGCTAGTGTTCTGTATACTGTGTGTGAATGTGTGTGTACATCATTGTCATGTGCTTCCAACTTGTACATGAAGAGGCAGCTAGAGAGAGAGAGAGGAGCTCGTTGACAATAATTGACAAGTACAACCATCACCACAGTCATCCAATGGACGATAGGAGGGAGGACTCTCATTGTAGAATTTTCTAATATATAATGATGGTCTATGTACACACACACTCTCTCACTCTAAGAGTATAGGGATGGTGTAGACTGGGGCTAGAAATAAGAGGGGAGGTGGAGAGAGAAGAGGAGGAGGAGGACTGTCGACATGTTGTCATCTTGTCATGCTCATACCTGGTCTCTTTCTTGACGTTTGCACACATGTAAACGGATGCCTTTGTCTTAGAACAATCAGTCTCGACTTGGGCCCAATATTTGTTAAAGATGTCATCATCACCCTATTATCCCGTCACTCATGGACAACACGAAAAGGATGACAACGGTGTACACACAAACATACGCAAACACATTTTATCTATAATGCATACCTCTTCTTCCTCCTCTTACGTGTGTACATATTATATAAATACTATAGTCACCCTCTCCATCACACACACGGAAGGAGGGTGTAGGGAAGGAAGAGAGGGAGGGTAAAAAAATACCTGCATCGTTCAAAGACTATCATCACATCACGGGAGCCACTAAACTCAAACTCGGTGAATGAGGCGAGTGTGTGTGTGTGCAATAACCGAGTAGACATTTGACTTTTAGCTACTCCTTCTTGTCATCTACGCACTATTGCTGTAGTGTGTGTAAAAAAATTTTTAGAAAGAGGAAAAAAAGAAAACTTGCTCCGGAACTGGAGTAGCAAACTATAATCATTCGACAGGAAGGAAAAAGTCGATGATTTTGGCTTATGCATGTATAGTAAAGGAGGAGGAGGAAAGTTTGTGAAAATGGGGAGAGAGGGAGGAGAAATCATCATATTTCTTGCTAAATGGATATTATTAGGATTGCATGCATGTCTGTCTGTCGTCTGTGTAGGATTCTTTTTTCCGAATTCTTTAGACTGTGCAGTGTACAGTGTGTGTGTGTGTGTTAGCCATGACCGGATGTCAACCCTGTCACAACCCACTAGTGTACAGACAGGTCATTCATTTTCATCATCAACATTAGTGACTGAGCCGAGTGTAGAGAGAGAGAAGGGAAAAACTTCACGGGTTTTGTGCACACATACGCAGTTCTCATATACCTGTGTGCGCAATATCCCTCCACAAATACACACGTGTGTATGCACAGTCAAAAAATAGTGTGGATACAGTAGGGAGAGACATTTTTGAACATGTCACGCTCAAAAAAACTAAAACTTGGTTATAATGGACCGGTCGTGATCCTATATTATAATTAAATGACTAGGAGAATAATGAACTACCGTTTTGTGTCCTGTGTATGTACAAATGTGTGTGTGTTTGTATTTTTTATCCCTACTTCTGTTCTTCATCATTCCCTTGCCTCTGTTTTCTATAATACGCTCATTACACTGTCAAAAGTTGATTTTCATTTCCATTTGGAAAATGTAGGGAGGAAAATTAAAAAATAAATCCCGGTGAGCCTCCCCCTCTCACTCTATTTTTTTTTCGTTTCTTCATGTGTCTCTGTGAACACGTGAATACAGTGGGAGCTTCCTCAATAGATAATCGCTGTAGCATGGACACTTCTCTGCTTGTCATAATTTACCCAAGGGAGTCCACACACAACCAGAATTACTTTGTTCCAAAAAAAATCAGAGAGGAGGGCAAAGAGTGGATGACAACTCCATGCAGTTGTACAGCGTGTGTGTCTGTAGTCTGTTCTTGTGTGTGTGTGTGTCCTGTACGTACTTAGATGACTGATTGACAAGAGCAGTAATTTCTCGCTCCAACTAAATTTGTCAGACCCCCGAATTATTTGTCAAAAAATTTAGAACACACGCACTCCCCACAGTACTAGACAATTCATGTATTTGTACAGTGGATTTGAGGATACACAAGTTTGACTTGTAATTACAATAATTTTTTATTTCTCCTCCTCCCATTTATTTGTGAAAAACAATTGCTCTCTTCCCTTCATCCCCCTCAACATTATTTGTACTGGGGGACAAGAGGGAATTAAAAAACGGAGACCTTACATGAAATGACTATGTTAAAAAAAGACATGGATAAACATTCAGAAAAAACATGGTGGAATGTACATGTATTGTATGTATGGAGTGAATACATATTCTGGAAAAATGAAATTTGATGAGGATCATCATGAGAATTAAATAAATGCTCCCTTGTATTTCCCCTCCTCTTTAAACCTCCATGAAGGACAGACTATAGTTTTTTATAGACACACAAAGGACTCTGGTATATATTTGTGTGAGCTGCCGTGTGTGCCGTGTGTGTGTGTGGGATGGGACTGTGTGTGGAATATGATTTAGATTTAAGTAGTCTCTCCATCTCCTTCTCTGCAGGTATGCTCGTACATATTTGAGAGGATGTGGATTGTGGAACACTAACCTTCCTCATGCACACATCTCATCATCTTTCAAGATGGCTAGTAGCTTAAGACATTAAAAAATGAGGATTGTGTCTGAGAATTATTATTAGTCAGCTTATTTTTTCCCCGCTAGGAAGTGAGAAAAGACAGGCCGAGAGAGAGAGAGAGAAGAAAGAAAGGGAGAGACAAAAAATGGAAAAAATAGGGAACAAGAGATGAAAAAAAATAATCTAAAAGACACCAAGCTTCAGTTTGATGGGGGGCACACACACACAAAGATAGAGAAGGAGAGAGAGAGGAGAGGTTGACTGAGTGTGGCCTTGCTTGGCTGCAGTCAAGACCTCAAAAAGTTTTGCAGTAATAGATTTATAAGTATAGTGTTGGTGAGACTGCTCTTGACTCCTAAAACGACCAGAGAGAGACAGAGAGGAGGGGATGAGGGAGTGAGGAGAAGAGACGAGAGAGAGACTCTGCTATGCTCTTACATTAAAGAGAGAGAGGCACCTCCTGTCATTTTCCCTGTCAAATAATGAGCCACATTTCCTCTCTCTCTCTCTTTCTCTCGTGTCTATCCAACGTGCTATTTCATAACAAATCAACCCAGCTCTCCTCCGACACAAAATATGCCACCAGAATTAAGTCAAGCAAAGCCTTCCTCCTCCTTCTCCTCTTTTGTCCTTCTCTTTTATTATGTGTCTGTGTGTGGAATCCAAACTTACATCCACTGTGTTCAAAATTCCCAACTTTCATGTACAGTAAACACCATCATAATTAATGTATATACACACTCACTCTGTGTCTGGATTGATGGTGACCTCTAAAAAACATTTTTCCTATTTCTCTCTTTCCAAACGATTAAACTTGTATTAACGTTTTTCTCTCTCCCTCTCTCTGTTTTTCCTCGGAACTTCAAACCATGTACAATTTGTAGTTAGTTTAATAGTTTTCTTTCAAAACTACACTTCAAATTACACATAATTATTTTTCATAATCTCATCTTTAGCTCTCGATTACCCCTCCTCTCCTCTTGATGATGTATTTGGAGGATGAGGAGGATCAGTGTAGTGATTGCTGATTGTAACCTTTCCGCACATTTGTATCCCATTACAGTCTTCTAATTAATAAATAATGATTGTTATTTAAAGTGTTCTACACATTTACTCCTTCCTTCCTCGTACACACTCGTACAAGTACACACACACACATTGTACTAGTGTATCTTTTGAGGAGGGAATCCGAACAAGCAAGTGGTATCATTGCAATCGACTGTAATAATAATCATTCATAATAGCACACACACACATCATACATTTTCGTATCTGGATAAAGAATCTAGAAAGAAGAAGAGAAGAGAAAAAAAAGATTTTAAAAATTATGAGGTATGAAATACGTTTAACTTTCATCCTCGCTGTTCCCTCAGAAAAAAGGGAGGAAGAGACGGAGAGAGAAGAAAAAAGGAAAGAATTTATTACAAAGGACTAATGAGGAAAGAGAGAGAGAGAGGATTTAGTCTCAACATTTATACTCATACACTTATTATACACGTACACCCGTACAGTCAGACAGAGTGTTACGCATCACATTAAACATTAAGTTCGCAGTTTGAGAGTAGTTTGGTCTGTAAGGTAGTTTACTTTATGAGCTTGCTGATAACTCGTCCTCCAGAAGAAACTTGTACATGATAAGAGAGGACGAAGAATGGATCTGTGTATCCACACACACACACACTCCTCACTATGCATAAGGGAGGGAGGAAAGTGAAGAGGGGGGGGGGGGGATTTTGCATGCACCTATTGTTAGTCTAACCATGTAGTCGAATCCTGGTATGTAAGTACATTGGATGAGGGCATATAAATATGGTTTTTGTTCTACAAGCTTAACTCAGGTATTTCCACATCCTCCTCCTCTTATAAGAAAAGAAAGAGGAGGAGGAGGGGTAGAGAGGGAGATGCTATGGCAAGCCAAAATGAACTGAGGAAAAGTTGACTGTACAAGATTGAGAAAAGAGAGGGGAGGGGAGGGTGGAGGAGGAGAGAGAGAAGCGGACGAGCCGAAACCATGCAATTAGAATGCCAACTTTAATTAGGAAAGACTTGTAGACTTGGCGTGAACTAATATTTATGACCGAATGAAAAGTTTTGTTGAGAACATGTACAATACCTTCTTCTCTCTCTCTCTCTGTCTCTTTCTACACACAAAAACTTGGGATGAACGACGAGAGACTCAAACTAGACTTTTGCCCTCATCCTAACAACGCAAGCCGGCACACACACACGCATAGACACACACAATGCTAATATGTATAAAGCTGAAGGGATATATGTGCACTTGTGTGTGGATGTGGATGAGGGAGAGGTGGAGTATAAAGACAAAGTTCAAAAGTATCTTTTAGACTTCTTCTCCTCTTGTTCGTCATCCTTTTTCCTCTCTTTAGAACCATCTTTCCTGGAAGAGAGATGGTTTCAAATTCCTCCACACACACTTTATGATTTACATTTCACAATTTTTGCAGACAAACATTCGTCCCATTCTTACTATATCTTACAGAAATTGAGGAAAAAAATTCCATCAGAAAACTGTAAAATATTTCCCTAACTCTCACTTTCTTCCACTTTTTGTCTTAATAAACGTGGATTCCAGTTTGTACAATTAAATATCATTTCAGGGAAATTCATGGAATCTTATCTTTATTTTGTGTATTCGTTTGTGGAGGAAGGACAGAGTGTGAGTGTAGTGTGTGTGAAATAAATTAAAATTTTCAATTTTTTAAACTTTTTAACCCCATTATTTGCTGGGTGGAGAGAGAGAGAAGAGAGGAAGAAAAAAAAGAAATTTATTAAAAGGACAAAAAACAGCAAAAATCCTTTTCATTTGAGTTGAGTTGGAGAGTTGGAAAGACCCTCCTAGAATAAGCTTTTTTTTATGTTGTACACAAACTATGTGGATGGACCATGTCTATGCTGTACTGTGTGTGTGCGTTGTGTACATTGAAGTAAGGAGGGAAAAAGAATGTTTTTCTGTTCTTAATTCGTTTCTATAATAAGTAAAGTGATGGCTCTCCAGTAAAAAGAATAAGTTTTAAAAAGGACCAGAGCTATTTGCTTCAATTGTGGTCCATCCACACACACACACTCTCACTCTCTTCTCTCTCCTACTCGGTGCATTGTAGAGGAGGGAGAAAAACGAAGAAGAGAAGAAGATGAAAAAGAACATTCCAATCTTCAATGCAACCACAAAAGGTTAACGAGATTTAGTATCTTGCTCGTATTTTGCTCGTTTCAACCTTTGAAGCGTTCGAACGCGAGGCACGGACACATAAAAAAAGACAAAAACCTTTTCCCACTCCTTCCCTATACCTTCTTTTAATCCTCAATATCTGTACCCAGTATAGGAGTACATGTACAACCTACGTGTGTCTTCTTATACAATACATATATTATGGAATCTTTTTTACCTTCCCAATAATCCTATTTCGATTTCTTCTCTCCCTCTCCCCTACACACTATACACATAGACACACACACATGTACACTTTCAGTGTGTAAGAGAAAACGGATACATGCGTATGCACTGGCACAGTGCAACAATAGTTCCAGCAAACCCTCTGGCAATTTTTTCAAAAAATCTCATTAACGCGCCCGACTTAATTGCAATCAACTTTGAGAGGCAATACTCAGCCTTCTCCCTCTCTCTTGTTTTACCTCCTTCCCTTCCTCACTCTTTCTCTCTCTCTGTCAAAAACCAAAGGGGAGAATGTGCATACATAAATATGAAAGTGCGGCAAAACCTCCACACACACACACACGTATATCGGCTAAACCAAGCACTCAACCTGAGAAGTACGAGAGAGAGAGAGAGAGAGAGAGAGGACTCTCTAGAGTAAAGAGGAAGGCAATAATAATCTTGAAAACTTATCTCAAGGTAAAACCCACAAGAAATGCTCAATTCATATACACACACACATACATGAAGAGAGACCCTTCAATATATATTTATATGTGTGGCTGGACAGAAAAACTGACGTCAGTTTCGTGAGTGCAAGTACCGAAACACATGTAATGTTTAGGAGAGGAGGAGGAAGGGGAGGTATATCACACAACTATAATATTGTACACTATTTTATTATAGTCTTGTGCCTAGTGTCCAGTCTGTATGATAGTGGATGAGGTTTACTATCTACTGTATACATGAGCATGTATATTTTTCAAAAAAAAATTCTGTTTTTTGTATTTTTCGACACATCGTTGGCTTGCAAGCAAAATAACTTATGTGCAGTTCACCCCTGACGCTGTATCAATGCTTGCTCCCTCTGCTTTAATACAGGCATGCTGCGTCAGGGGCTCTCTGCACATAAGTTATT
>WJFB01000727.1:0-49236 GCA_009870185.1 Pygmarrhopalites habei | reverse complement strand
CCCCCCCCCTCTCTACAAAGAGTGAGTCTGTATTAATGGGTGTTGATTTAGAGATGTTAATCTGCTTCCCTACTTTGTATTCATGTTACACAAGGAGTCTCTCGGAAACACGCACGGCTTAGTCTGTCTTATGAGTCTCACGAGCAGAGAGAGAAGAGAAATCTAAGAACAGAAAGAGAAAGGAGAGAGGGAAAAGGTCAAACTGTATTCTGGGAAAGGAAAAAGAAAAAAATAGTCTCAACATATGTAATATCTACAGAAAAACATGTTGACCTTTTCAAAATCCGTCTGAATGGATTCCGGATAAAATTGTACTCTGACACATGTGACTCATGAATGATGAAGCAGAACTGACGTTACGTGAGTTTTCACTTCTTGGAATGATCTTGACTACGAGTGAAAGTTGCTTTTATTGTACATGGATACAATACAAGTGGATTTTAATTGTAGAATTTTAATTGGGTGTAATTATTGTTGTGGGTGAGTACAAGAGTGTACTCAATAATTTCTCTTTTGAGATGTGGCTGTTAATTTTCCTGAAGGACGGAGAAATGAGATATTTTAGGCTGTGACCTCGGGAACAGGTGACAACCCTCAATAATGGGTTCATATTGGGTTATGTTCTTTCACGTCAGAAATAGATGATCTCCAGTTAATGACAGTAATTTTGGTTTGGATAAATCCCTGAAAGGAAAAGTGGGTCGTGTGCAGATCCCAACCCCTCCGAGTACTTGTTGTCTCTTCCTGACCCAGTGCCCAATGCTTTTTATCCCCGAAAATTCACGCATTACATAAGAACTAAGGACAATTTAAGAGTACGGAAATTCTTTTTATTTCACTAATTTTCCTCCTTTATTTGCTTCGCTTTTATTGTTGACTCTCAAAACTTTCCTCCACCCAATCCTCCTTCCTCCTATTATCCTTAATCCAAATTAGTCAACTTTGTCCTTTTTCCCTGGTGTGTGTGCATACTTTCCCTTCTTTTGTAACTTTTTCTTCGGGAAAAGTTGAAAGTTGTGACACATATTGGTCATATTTCATAATTAAATGGAAAGTGAAGAGTCCTGTTCCATAATCCTTAAAATTATTATTTAGCATTTAAAGACCCTCGTAAAATCATCCTCAAAAAAATTCATACTATCAATGTGAATTCCTTCTTTCATCTTTCGTAACCACCTCCTCCTGTACACACACACCCCACCACCACCACCAGCGAACGACTACACGGATGCGTATTTCCATTTCACAGGAACAAATTCTTGTGTAACTTTCTCTCTCTCTCTCTCGGTATTACACAGTCACTTTCTCTTTTCTCCACATCTTTACTTGTTGCTGCTGTGTATCCTGGCACACACTATATATCCCTCCCCCCCACACCCTCTGTACATATGAGTGTAGGAGAAAGGAATGGATTCTTTTTTCCATCTTCGGACAGCGCAATATTTTCATAGGAGGAGAGGGAGGGGAAGCCATAAATATGGGGATCAGGACGGAATTTATGTATGAAATAGGAGGAAGAGGGAAGGGAAATGAAGTTGCATGCGGGATGAAAAAAGAGAGGAATCAAAAATAGGATAGAAATGATGACGTTGGTAGTGAAAGCGATGAACTCATCCTCTTCCATCTCGCTTTCTCTTTCCCTCGTCTTGTTCTATTATTCTCTTCGGATAATTAAAATCAATTGTGGAGAGTACCTAGCTATGCAGAAAAATAGATTGCCTCTTTTTGTGGTCATGCTCTGTTTACAATGCCACATGAATGCCATGGGCTACAGGTACACACACAATGACTCCCCTGGACGACTGACGGGGGTGGACCCAAACAAAGTCTGAGTCTACACAAAATGATTTTGGACTTTGACGACTGACCTACAAAATGACCATATAATATGGAATGCACACACACACGCTCATTCCCAACTTTTAATCTTCATTGTTCTCAACTTTTTGGGAAATATCTGGTTCGACCGAAAGGACAATGCGTGTGTTTCAGTGGTAAGGTCCTCTCCTCCCTGGTTCTCCGTATTGCGAAATTACAAACCACATGCCCGCAGGGCTTGGTTGAAGATTTTCATCCTTGTTCTCCATGTGCGTAATTATTATGGGGTAGGAGTATGAGTTGTGTATACCTACAGTCTCTAGACTTGTATTATGTTTTTACATGAGGATTTGATGGAGGAAAATACAAGCAAAAACTTTATGCAGCTTTGATAACTATTAAAACACACACACATACACACACACTTTCTCCCACATCTCTTTCGCATTCCATACTTTTTCTTCTGTCTCTCTCTCTGACAGAATAAATCTCATCCACTAAATAACCATCACATTGTCTTCCCGCTCTCACTCAAGATACAGTTGAGCTATGGGTAGTTTTTAGTTAATTGAAAACTTTGAGGAGGAGGAGAGGAAGAGAAAGGCACCCGTTCAAAAATAATTTTTGGAATTGATTAATTCCCCAACGAACATTCGACGTCTGAACTTTTGAAATATTCAATTCTCTCTCTCTCTACTGACACGAGTTTTTCCCTCCATCCTACTCAATACAGCCCAGACAAGTTTTCTCAAGTGGATGATAGTTGCGTATGTGTGTGTCTGTATGTGGAAGCAAAGTGTGGGATGCATAATTATAAAGCTTTTCAAAAAATTCTTTGAGACTTTTCAAAATGAGAGAGATAGACAGAGTAAAGGATTCTACATGGATGGGGGGGGGGGTACAGTTGAGGAGCAATCAAAACTAATAAAATAACTTGCAGCTCTTTTTAACTCTGTGTGAGTGCTTCACAGTTGTTCAATATCCATGTACCCAAAAGGATTTCATTACACTATTACACTGCTCTAGGGGGCTTAATGGAAAGAAGAAAAAGTATTAATTCTCAGTGTCATAAAATTTCATGGTTTACTCCCACATTATACTTTCCTCCCTCCCCCTTTTCTACTAACTGCAGTAAATGTAATTCATACGAAAATCAATAAGACTTCACAAGTCTAACTGGGACTACTAACTTTGTGTGTGTGTGGAGAGAGATTGAGAAAGAATTTACTCTCAGAACATCCTACTCCTGTGTTGGATATACTCGTGTACATACTTTGCACACACACACCCCCCTCTGATATTTACTAGTACTTTTAAACTCAATGAACATCTATATAATGGTAAGTTTGAACGGACGACATATGCGGAGGGACAGCACATACTTTTATGTATGGAGAAAGTATGGAGAAAGCAGACAGACATGACGGGATGATGGGAATATTGGCTACACATAATCTTTCATGTCCAAAAGTTTTTTTCCGGCTCCAATGCTTCACGATAGATACGATAGATCCTCCGATACATCTCCATCCTTCCCTCAATGGACTACACACACACACAAATATTGTGGTATATGAGTGTACGTGGATTGGCAAAAGTCTGAGATTCTTATGTATATAAAAAGAAAGAGAGGGAGACTTTATCATTGTCCGAGTAGGACTAATAGGATTGACGTAGTAATTTTCAATTTTCTATTTCCGATCGTCCACCCCTCCACACACACACACACACAGACACACATGGTGTACTGCATACATGGTGGATTTTTGGTCGTCTCCAAAGTCCGGAGAAAAGCTTTCCCTTTATACCATCCAGCACCAGCACTAGCTCATCACAATGTAGCACTTGCCCAGATTTCTATTCCGACCAGCTCACAATCCACACACACCACACGCAGGGAAGGGAGGGGATGTGGAAGCCATTCTTCCCACACAATTATAGGGCTTCATCCACGATCCAGAGAGAAAATCTGGAGTGGACTAAGAGGAACGGCTTACTGAAATTTGGAAAGGTCCGATGAAGTTGGTAGTTTTAAGAGATCAAATCAAAATCATATCAAAATACCTTGTAATCAAACTGTGTGGATGGAATGAATTTCCATATTCTCATTCCCTACCTTTATCTCTGTAGTTATGTAGTGTGTGTGTTCATTCCATCTAATTTTAATGAAATATGCAGTACGATGAACACTATTCCTCTACTTCCTCCACTTTCACTGCAGTTTGGAAATTGTTATTCTGATTGTAGTAAAATTTTCCTTTGAAAAGAGAAAACGGGTATTCAACTAATGGGACACTTCAAAGTAGTTTATGATGATAATTTAAAAGTGTTGGATTATAATACAAATTAGAAAGTGTAATTCGAAAGACAAGGAAGATGTATTTTCCACTGGAAAATTTCCAGTGTTCATCCCATGCAGAGAGTTATGAAATCAAGAAAATGTCATGAAAATCTCAACGACTTTCTCCGAACAGAAAGAGAAAGTCCACACTTGAAAGAGAATGACAAAATGAATTACAAGACAAGGAAAAAATCATCATACAAAATATTTTTTTTACCATATTTCTTTTATTGTTCCAACGTCCCGGATAATTTGTTGTTGTTGTTGTAGTTCACTCTGTTGTGTAATCATTAAGTTGGTTATATGTTTTATTATAATTTTTTTTTCGTATGCCTATTACAATATATTCGGTTCACTCATTCGCATTTTTTTTGTATTCTATATTTAATTTATATTATGTAATATGTAAGGTAAGGTATATGTAGTATTTTACAAAATACATTTAAGTTTTTGGTATATTTTTGGGTTTGGGAAGCTCCAATCCACCACAAGTCCCATCATGGTAGATTACAAAGCTCTTTAGTTTCTTTTTTTAAAACAGGTTTTGATACACACACATCATAATAATAATATAATATACATCTTTATCCTTTCTTCTTCTTCTTTTTTCTCTTACACCTTATTTCATTTGTAGTAATTTAATTTACATATCAGAGCACACACAAGTTCTGTAGCACCACTCAATTAGCACTGGAATAATAATATATAATTTTCTTTCATCTCAGGTAACATGAATCATTTAATATTTTTTCTTCTCTTTTGTTTCTCCCATTCCTTATTCTTTTTTCGTTTTTTGAATGCGTGTGTGAGTATACATAATGAAAAATAACAAGGTTTCTTATTTCACATCATCTCTCCTCATCCTCCTCTTTTGATGAAGAGGAGGAGGTGGTGCTGAGGAATTTCTCAGAATGAATTACGTAATAATACTGTATAGTACACCCCCACAACTAATATAATAAATAAAATATGTAATGAAATATAATTTTTTGTGTAGTGCAAATTCTGGGAATTTGTATATAACAATTTCCACACATTTCACAGTAAAATACGTCCTCGCAGGAGAGTAAAAGATATATCATCTGCTCATTCTTCTTCTTCTTCAAAGTTAGAACAAAATAAAGATTTAGCTTTCACCAGGAAAAAACTCGGGAATGAGAATCAAGTTTTAATTTTTTTTAATATAATAATAATATATATTTAATATTAATATAATTCTTTTTAACGATTAAATGATGATGTCCACATCAACACATATCATCCTACCCACTTTTTTAAATATATATATCTGTAAGTACAATATAATTTTTCGGGGTCTTGTATTTCTGATGAAGAATTACACTCACACTTCATCATCATCTTCATCACATTGTAAATGGTTAGAGGTAATTTAATTATCATAATATTGTTCCACACACTTATCTTATTTATCCTTGTAATAATAATACATTTATATATCGTCTATCTATATCCTATATATTTATATAAAGGTACTTTACACTGTGAGCCACACACACAGCCGAAAAATGCAAGCGGAAAAAACGGGAACAGAGGGTAATTCACACACACACACACACACACACAGCATTATGACATGTACATGTAAAGGTATTAATGATAATTATATCGGTGTGTGATATACTTATAAGATAAAATTTATATGATAACTCTTTAATATTGTACCCCTCTCTATTTCTGTTTCACCAGTATGAATGAAAGTACTAGCAGCAGAATAAGTTGGTACATAAAGTTATATAGGTAGGTAAGTGTGTACTATTATGTCACTCCCCGTACCGGACAAGTTGTAATATAAATGAAAACATTATTTTAACCTACATAATACTAAAGATAGAGAATATATCGTTATATCATACATAGTGAATATAGTTAAGGTCCACAATTCTTTTATGTTTGTATGGGAGTGAGTGTGTGTGTGAGTTAAGTTCATATGTATTAATACAGGTATGTATGAAATGGCTTAATTGATAGTCTCCGTTAACTTTTTTTTTCCTTTCCCTCTCTCTCCTTCTTCTTTATTAAATTATGTATCGGGAGTGGGGTTTGTGTGTGTGAAAGAGAGAGAGAGAACGCGCTTCATCAAACTTGTTTCTATTATATTAATTTTTATATCTTTTTTCCTGATGAGAGAGAGAGAGAGAGAGTTTGTGTGTGTGTAGTACTGTTGACATTTTTTTCCCTGAGAGTCTCGGAAAGCAAAGTCACCTCGTCCGCCATCCTTTTGAATTATTAATTTTTTGACGAACGACTGACATTTCCAACGTACATACTGCATACACAGCACAGGACAGTACAATAGCTAGGTACATACATGGAGGAGAACAGTCAGGAAATTGTCATGTCAACATGAGCCTACAGTACATAGAACTACAGCCCGCGTCCTCCTCTCTTTAACGGCACTATGAATTGTGATGAAATATTTTTTTTGGCAGATTCTCTGTCGTGTGTATGTCTGTCTGCAATGCATGTACGTGTCTGTCTATTTCATACAATTTTGTGTTCTCCAGCTAAATAATCTATCTCTCACTACTGTAATTGTACATATGATATAATAAATGGTTGTCTACTCAATATTGTGCACACTGCATCTACTTTAACATTATTCTGCTCAACCCTTCATTCCTTATTTATATCTGTATGGTACTCTCTGTCAACTTTCCAAGTGAAGGAAGAGTGACTAGAGAGAGAATGAGGACGCCGCATCATCTGTGTCTCTCTTCTAATTAATTTCATATCCTGAGAGAGAGATAACAAGAAAGTTCCTTCCCCGTCATACGAGTGAGAGGGTGTGTACAAAATTAAAAGATTCATCAATCCAATCTGACTTTACTTTGAATTTAAGTCGTTCTCTCTCTTTCTCTCATAATCTACAATGTTAATTTGTTTTGGTACTGTATTAAATATATTATACTTTAATTAAATATATTCGGAGATACGGATGGACCCTCAAAATGTATGTATTGTATGAGTATGTGTGTGTGTGTATGAAAATGATTGCGTACACCGTAAAGGCTCAACTGAAACCCCAGTCTCAATTAAAATAATACGGGAGTTTTAATTGAGTCTTTACAACACAGCCCAGCTGGTGTTTGATTGAACATTCTCTCCCTCCTTGTCCATTGTTATCTGTCTCGGTTTTTGGGTGGGTCGTGTGTGTGTATGTGATTTATGCGTGTGTGGGTGTATGTGTGGTTGAAAAGAGGATGAGTTGTTATTGACTAGAGTCGTTGTTCAGCGTCGGATGGAGAGCCTAGAATGGAGCTGGAGCTGTCTTTTTTGATGATGAGTTCATGGGTGATGACGATGGTGGGGGAGCGATTGGGTCGTCGCAACCCGGACCAAAATTCTTGTAGATCCAACTGGGAGGGGAAGGAAGGAATGTGAAGAAAAGAACGGACTTTTCTAGCTGCCGTCGAGTTCCCATCCTCCTCCGTCTGATGATGATGATGATTGTGATGTCGGTGATGGTGTCGACCAATGTGATCATGGGACGGGGAACTAGTCAGAATGAGTTGATTGGGCGGAGGTCGAAGGTCATTCGTAGAGAGTCTCCGGGCGGGTGTCTGGATAGGAGATGAGTTTGGTGATGGAGTGCTTGATCTGAGATCACACAGACAGAACCAAGGGATGGTTGGTCATGGTCATGGTCATGAAGGGAAAAAAACAGAGAGAGAGAAAGAGATGAAAGAAACAAAAAAGAAACAAAGAGACAAGCCAAATTCAAAAGCAAATATTTTTTTTTCAAAAAAGGGTTAAAAAATATTTTTTTAGCTTTTCTCAAAAATTACAAATTACGAAACACAACAACAAATAATACTCTAGCATTTTCTTTGGTCATTTTTTTGGTATGGGAAGAATTATAGACATAGACTATAGACAGTGGTACAATTCTACACACTACCAATTTTACATTTTTTTCTAAAAAAATACACCACATAATTTAATCTCAACTACAACAACAACATTTTACCAGTCAATATGTTACAATTGAGTCAAGGGTCAAATTCAAGGGAGAAAAGAGGAAAGGTCATTTTGATAAGGCCATTGTAAGGTTTTCTTTTCAAGGAGGTCTTTTATGTCTCAGTCTATACTTTTTAATGCAGGTAGTTCTTTCTTTCGTTTCAAATTGTCATTTCTTTTTATCTTTTAATTAGTTTGATATAATATAATTTTTTAAAAAATATTACATTTTAAATTCATTGGTTCAGATTTTCGGAGGTTAACTCCTTGCAAAGCAATATAGATTTAGTTTTTTTTGAGCAGTTCCACACAAAAAAAATATTAAAATTTGGGTAGAAGGAAAAATTTGTACTTTTTTTCTTTACAAAAAAAGCATTCAATTCATTCACTCGTAAAAACATTTGTTTTTGTGAAAAAAAGAATAATGGAGATTACGCATATCAAATGGTATTGATATAATATTTATATAATTTACAAGGAAAAAAGATAGACTGCATATATGACAGAGAGGCAAGGAAAGAGATTGAAGAAGAAAAATTTATGTAATTTGTCTTTTTGTAATTTTTTTCTGATAGAACTGAAGAAGAAGAAGAATGGATTTTAGTTTGGAAATTTTTGGAGTGAGAGAGTTAAGTGCGGGAGTATAGTATACGAGAGTGAGTGTGTGTGTGTGTGTCTGATGATTTTATTAGTTTGGTTTTTGAGATGGTGAGAGACAACTATTTAATCGACTTCTATTTTAGATTTCGGTCGTTGTATCAAAACAATGAACATACCGGAAGCTCTTGCCTTGGCGGGATGAAGGCCTTGGAGAACCCTGGAAGATCAAAACAGCGAGAAAAACAAAAAAAATATTTTTTTTATAAATATCATTCTTTTCACATACAATCTTGCGTCTAGTACACACACAGTAAACAGTACATATGAGTTACGTTAAGAAAATGAAATATGAATTTAAAGTTCCTTTGTTCCCCTTTCCTTTTTTTGATGGATTAAAAGTTAAATGTTGAGAATGACAAGTGGGATTACAAAATGTACCATGAAATATAGAAAAGCATTTTCCCTTTTATAAATCTATTTATACATGGAAGGTACTCACATCCACAGGCGATAGACGGTTCTGAATTTCTGTAAAGGAAAAAAATATGACTTGTCATTTGTTGAGCGAACAAGCTACCCACTTTCTCCACTACTACTACTACTACTGGAATACATAATACCTTTTTCATTTCAGATTGGAAATAGTTTAAGTGAATAAAAAACGGGATTGTAAAAAAAAGTGTCGGAAAAGTTTTTTGGTGTTGCACATTGCTTTAAGTAGGAAACAATGTTTTGGGCAAACCGACCGTGATTTGCACCATAGTATTCCTCTCCCTCATCCCTTGTAAAAGAAAGCGGAGAGAGGAAGGGAGAAAGCGAGGTGAGGATCTTAGACTCTTACCATGCTGAAGCGTCGTGTTTGTCAGTCGTTTTCGAAGATAACTTTTGTACGCCGCTCTCAATGGTCTAGCACGAATCCCGTAGAGTAAAGCATTAAAACTGGGTGTTGCGAATAAACTCAGGGACCCAATTAAAAACAATGTCTCCGGAGCGAAGTGGTCCTGAGTTCCCATAAATACGCACACACAAAATCATTTATTTAATTTTCTACATTCTTTCTCCATTCATTTTATATGTTTCTCAGGCATCACTTTCATGAAGTTTTTCTATTTATAATGCGTTTAGATTCTACACAAACTATGCATTTTCCCCAAGTATTTGGCATTTCCTTTCCTGATTAATTATGAATTACCCTAATTAAATAAAATTAGGGATAATTCTACATGTCGATCTTTTACCTGAGTCAACATTTCGGTAAGCTGTAAGAAATGAGAGTTAATTTGTAGAATTTCTTCCTCAACAAGAAACTGGTGAAAGTTGTACGGTGAAAGTCTACTTACAAAAATGAGTATGAGGGGCAAATGTAGAAGGATGAGGGTTGTCAAGTCCTCACACACAGCTCTGCAAGCCCTTGATCTAAATTAGACAATTATAAATTTGTCATTTCACCCCTTCAACAAAATCTTCATGGCAGGTCAATATGTTCAGACATACATGAAATCGCCATGTAAATTTTCCTACTGACATTTTTACACACATATCCACACACAAAAACAACTTGTCATTCACTCGATCCAAAAAACTGAAATGAAAAGAGAGATAGAGAGACCTTGCAGGGACATTATTGACCCAGAGTCCAGTGGGTGGAGTGGGAGCCATGCCCTTACTCCTCGTCACTGTGGCTTGAGCCGTGATGGTGACCATGGTCATGGCAAGAAGGATTCGATGCGACTGTCGGCGAGCAATGGAGAGCACAGCCAAATCACAGACCAAAAGTGTGCACACGGGAGCAATGAGAATGAAAATAATCCAAGTGGCTGTCCATAAACCACTGAACCAGGACAGGCGGTACACTTTTGGCAGACAAATCCCCAACATGGGACGGAATTCAAACCGCAATTCACTCACCCTCATCCACTCCCCACTCCCATTCCCACCCTCCACCCCCACTATTTGTACACTGTCCATCTCCGCATTGTCCTTGTTATTTTTATTTATATTGTGATTACTAGTCCCATAACTTGATGAATTACCACTACCACTCCATTCACCTATACTATTACTCGCTTGTACTCCTCCACCTCCACCTGGCACTGCGAACGATGAATTTTGGTCCATAATAATAGTGGACACTGTAGTCACGGTGTCCCCAGAACTCGTGTCACTCTCCCCCATCAATCCACTTACACTAGAATTCGGTTGAGTTGAGTCATGACCTCCGACGATCGAGTTTGGAGGGGAATTGTACCAAGGAGGAGGAATCAATTCATAGTCATCATTCCCAATGGCTGTACTACCATTACTATTACTACTACTACTGCTGTGGTGATGGTGATGATGATGATGATCATGGAGGAGTTTGGGAATGCTTGTGTACTTGGATTGTTCTTTGTGTATTGACGATGAAGAGGAGGATGGGCTGGATGGAGGAGGAGGAGGTTGGCTTGTTGAGTGGAAGGAGACAAGGAAGAGAGCCGTCATCATTGTGGCCAGACTGAGAAGCCAGACTGTCAGGAAGTAGACGGCTATTCGACGGGACGTCGCAATCTGAGAGTAGCGTAGAGGATACACTATGGCAATTGCACGGTCAGCACTGGCCAGAAAATAAAAAAATTCAATTTAACTTCTTTGAAATCATTTTATGCATTAAGACAAACAACAATGTAAAGAGAAAGTTTTTAATCGTGTATTGAATGGTCCATTAAATCATGACGGTCATGACGATGAGAGGAGGACAAAAACAAAAGTAAAATGGAGCGAGGGAGGGGGAGATTGGAATTTGATATTCTTGTCCTCTTCTCTCTGTACTCTGTCTCTTTACTATGCTAGGGCTACTGCTATTGTTAGCCTAACTAATGAAGCACATCTCCTTGTAGTTGTCTAATAATAAGAATAATGATGAACGAAATAACAAGGCTTGGACTAAAAGTTAGTCAATCCACTGTGTAGTCAGTCAGTACACACTACTGACTACACAGCACATACAGGGTGGGGTGAGGGTGTGTGTGTGCTTTCCAATGTACTACTTACTATACTACTAGGATGGTCGGTCTTCTCTTGTACAGGAATATCAAATACGAGAACTCCACTCGTCATCGTGACTTACTCCATTTACAGGCAATCAGGAGAGGAGGAAATTGGACTCTCTCTTTCCCTTTCTGTCTGAAGGAGAAGATCCAAAAACCCCACACACACACATCTATCTGTATATCTGGAGAGAAAGCATTGTGCGTGCTATAAGCATGTACTGCGTATGTACAAGGAATTATGTACTACGTGTGTTCTGTAGAACTTACGTCAAACTCTAAACTAAACTTTCCTAAATCCTAATAATAGAGACAGTCATAATGATAGCGGTTCGTTCTGAAGTCTCTCTCTCTCCAATATGAAATTTTGTCTGAGACAGAATGGAAGGCAGAAGAAGAGGGAGGGAGAGGGAAAAAATTGTGGGCTAGTTGACTAATTTTGTTTATCCTGGGAAAGGCCTTGGCTTGCCCTGGCTGGAGTGTATTAATTATATAATAAATCTCTGGGCACTTCTTTCACTACATATGTATACAGTATTCTATACATTAAATGTGTGTGAGTCACCTTAAGGCGCAGACAGACCATACAGACACTAGTTGGAGGACGAGTAAACCACTCCCGACAATGTCACAGAGTGGAGCAACCACGTAATTCAGCACAAAGACTGTCCTCAGAATTGATGGACTCATAAAACATAAATGGAAAATACTCCCCGCAAATCCACACCAACTGAAAAAAGTTAGCAATTCCACCAATCAGCTACATTTTCCGGTCAACTTGAATTCGACCAACATATTTTTTGTTATTGCTTTTGAACAGAATTCTTTCTGTAATTTCTAGCGAATGAATTTAGTTTCCGTACCTCAAGTGCAAGAGGATCCATTCCGAACTAGTCCTCGTCTGTAAATTAAACAAAACAAAAAAATTCAAAAAATTAATTTTTACACTCACAGGAGTAACATTTTTTACAACAATCACATTCTTATTGTAGTCAATACAATGTAGTGTGGGTGTGGGGAGGAATCATAATTCCATTATAAGACAATGAATACACAATTCCATTAAGAAGTAATCAAGTGTAATTAAATTAAAAACTTTTCAGATATGTACATAAGGATCAAAGGATTAGAGCTTGAGAGAAAGTTGACAAACTTTGTGATTTCCCCTAAATGCTTTTGTATTGTTTGTGTGTGTGTGACTGGAGATCATAAAAAGAGAAAGCATTTTGAGGGTTTCGAATACAATGCAAGAGTAAATGTGATGGGCAGGCCAGACAGTTAAGATGATGGTCATTGACATAAAAATATTAAGGAATTGTCACGAGTTGTGACTCAGAATGTACACGACACCTTTAATGTGTATACAAAAGGATGCATATGTGCAAAATATATTGCACAACAAGTTGAGTTGGGTAAAAAAAACTCTACAAGACTTTGTGTGAGTCCGTTTGGTGTCATTTGACAAACTAGCGCCTGTGTAGGATTTCTCTTCTCCCTATCACCTCCAGCCACCCAAGACAAAAAAACTTTCTCCTTGTTCCTAGAAAACTTTCCCCCTCTTGTATGTATATATGTTCCAAGGAAGCGACCATGTGTTTTGTACAAGTAATTATCTGAACTAAGCACTGCTTCCCCTCTACACTTTTTGTGACGCTGATCCCCTCCTCCTCCTCCTCCTCCTCCTCCTCCTAGAGTTACTCGGTTCGCTTGGTCACCATGGCCAATTACCCAAGGATTTTAGTGGAAACGTGTTGCTGCTACTGTTCTACGTCACACGTACACACAACCCTGTACTTCCTCCTCTATTTACTTGTCCTGTGCACCGTTCTGCCTTGCCCTGATAACCCAATGGTTTACTATCACATCACGTCAAATGAGGATCACTAATGGAATATTGGAAATGATCGTCATCCTCCTCACATGTGGAACTTTAATTTGTCAGGATTTAACGCCTTCATAATAATACATATACATTTTTACAACATACCCACACACACGTTACTCGTGCTTTGGGGTCAAATGTTCAAAAACTGAACCCTATCAAAAAATGTGGAAGGGAAGATAAGAAAGGAAGCGAGGTCACTGGATCACTGAGGAGTTTTGAGTAAAACAAATATATTTGGAACGAGAAGGAAATGTGGCTCATTCTCCATACACACACAAAGAAATAGGGAGAGGGAAAATAAAGGTTTAAACTCTTTAGAAGTTTACAGGACTAATCGTTTGGTTCGTCAGATGTGAATGTACACAATACGCACACAGGGAGAGAAAGGTAGGGAGAAAGTGCTTCCAAGAGAGGAAGGACAGTTTGCTTTCCCCGTGTGTCCTCTGTGTGTGTTTGTTTGTGCTTGAAAAATAAGAGGAGAGGGTCGTGTGTGTGAAATAAAATAAATGAGAGAGAGTTGTGTGGTCCTCGTCCATCTCCCCAGGCTCCCATTAACATGTTACGACCAAACTTATTATTCTTTACATAACTCTCCAGGAGCTCCTCGTCTTTAATCCCTAACATTAGTTTATCCATCTAGGCGGGCATAACGGGAGGTAAACACACCGGAACACACAAATGCATGGAGTTCAGAAGGACAGAGTCGAGTGTAGGGAAATTTTGAGTAACAAAAGGAGGACACACACACACAAACACAGCCATCACTTCACATTAGCTTTAAAAGCATTATAGTATACAGAATCCAGAGTATTTTTTCCTGGAGGGGAAGACTTTGAAGATGCACACCACCACCATACCATGCAAGTACAAAAATATTTTCCACTTTATTCCTCCATCCTCTCTACCCCCCACTATGAATATTTAATTAGCAATATTGTAATGGTATAAAGACAGAGAGAGAGTGAGAGGGCAAAAGAAAAATACAACAAAAATATTATCCATTACAGTCACCTTCTTATTAATATGAAAAGACTAGATATAAATACAAAGGCAGTCATGTCCTCCCTCCGCAAAAAAAAGAATGCGAAAAAAGTACATTCAGTAAAAATAGTTAATTTTGAGAGACTTCTTGTTCCCCATTTAATTCCACTCCCTTTTCTATGTTGTGTATTTTTACACAGGCTACAGATTTATTAATAGGATAAACTTATTTTCCCAGTCTGTCTCTCTCTCTGTTTTATAAATAAAGCTCACCCTCCTCTTCCTTGTAATTACCTAGGGAGAAGGGGCCTAAGTAAACCTAAGTGGAGATTTAGAACCTAAGAGGAGGAAAAAATGCTGAGACTACACTCTTTTTAAAAAACATAGCAAAGAATTTTGCCGACTCTTCTTCTAGCTTGCATAAAAATATAAGCGGGGCTTAATAAATGTGTATGTAATGTGTGCGTGTGTGTTTGTAGGGGTGGGGGAAATCTGGGAATGTAGTTCAAACTGAAGAAGAAGAGTGGCCATTACAGATGTATTAGTTCATATGAGTGGACTCAAGAGGAGAGTATGAATGCCATACGTCACGAGAGACTTAAATAAACAGGATAAAGTTAAGTTAATTAATGAGCAGCGCCCCTTCCACCATATGCTCCTTTCCCTACCTTCTCGGTCCTCACTACCTTCTCCAGAGTTTACCAGTCAGTGTCATCCACCCTGCTTTCTATCTTTCCTTCCACTGTCTCTAACTGCTTTCACTCTCCTCCTCCACTTTCTCTCCACAATTTTTTGTGTACTGAAGAAGACACTACACGGCACAGTATACTGACGTCATTACAAACGGAACCAAATCCAGTATCTAGTGCATAACATGCACACTGTACTACATGGCATGTATGGTGCGGGAGCATCATGTCATCCCAGTTACTTTTAATCTTTGACTTTATCCAGTGAGATTTTCTTTTAATTAATAAATACGTTTCCTTAATTTGTCCTAACTCACATGCATACTAGAAACTAGTAGCCATTTCCTTATGCATTGTACTTGTAATGAGGATATTAGCTGCTGGTATTTTTTAGTATATATTTAAATGTCAAATATGGAAATTTTTTGAGAAAGAGGTTTCTGAAAGCATCAAACAAGGATTTAAGGACGCTAAGCATCATATTATATGATTGTAATTACTCTCCCCCAACAGCCACAACATTGACTGATGAAAATGCAGTGTGCAAACAAAGACGGAGGTAATTTTAGTTTTGTTGAAGGGCCTAGGCCACGTCTGCAATGAGGGAAAGAAGAGTGAGTAAAATGAGTATGAATAACTTAAGAGAGTACCAAAAGCTTTCTCTATTCTTGTCCTCATCTTCTGGGTATCTTGAAACCCTCTTCCCTTTCTCTCTTGAATGATTCTTAATCCTCTCTACACATCAAGTGGCTTCCCTACATCATGAAAGGGGAAGAAGAGAAAATTTTACTTTCTCCTTCTTTCTCTCTCGTTTCTTCTTCTGAGGAAAGAAAGGGCTGACGTTGAATCACAGAGTCAAAGAAGTTTCAAATTTTCTTTTTTTACACAGCTGCTTTATCCTGCACAATAAGAGAAGGAAAAGTTTTAAGTCTTCCAGGAACAAAAGATGGAGAAATGGTGTGGATGATGATTCATGAATTCATTCAGGAAGGAGGAGGAAGAAGTTAACTTTCATTTTTACACGTACACGTTTGTACAGGTTGCTCTCCGGGTCACATTACAACGTTGTAAAGGATGACTATTTTATGTATCTGGAAACATCTCTGCTTTTAGCCTTCCCTTTCTCTCTGTTTCTTTAGGTATTGTTAAAAAGTACTTGGTACTTTCTCCCAGAAGTTGCATCCCTGGTATTGTAGATTTTTATGGAACATCATGGAATTCATATTAATATGTTGATACGATTGCTTTCACATAATGGTATATGTGTCACAAGATAAACAAATTTCTCAGTTAATCTGTTTCTGGCTTATTAGTTAATTAGTTTCTGGTGACTCGTAGTTGTTTGGTCTGTTGAGATTATTGCTTAACCCTTTCATTTCAATTGGTCTTGCTTAATAGTCGGCATCAAATCATTTCTTGTTGTTGTAGTTGTACAGATATCTAGATCGTTTTGCATAGGTGTGGTGGAATAAATTCTATTGTTGATGTTCCAAGGTTGATTTATATATTTTTGTTGTTGATTTTCCTGTACTTGCATTCTTGGAAAACGTTGAAGGCCCTCCAGAAAAGTGTTGGGCGTTCAGAATTTGTAATTGTAGCCTGAATGTCTCCGCAGATTCTTGGCATTGGGTAATTTTTTATTGTAGTGAATAAAGGACAACCTGTGAGTACAGGTCGGATAAGGCATTAAATTGGAGAAGGCTCGGAGCCCAGTGGCCCTTATGTATGGAGAAATTGAGGGAGAAGTGCTTCACTTCGTAAAAAGAAAGGAGGAGCTATCTTTCTGGCTGCCATCTTAGAGGACTCGATTCAATAAATTGTGCTGTGTTTCTGGATTGAAAACGGATTTTTACAGGTTTTCCTGTTTGAAGGAGTTGTGTAGGGGCCATGCCAAATGACACAGGATCTAGGTGAGGGTCAGCTACCATGACTAACCCGAACAACGGAGCTACACTCGAGGATTGCCACAGTAATTTCTTCGCATTGGTCAGTACTATTATTCTTTTGACATATCCATGATTTGACTTTTTAAAAATATTTTAGTTTCAATTCATTTTTGTTCCCTCCCCTCCTCCCTGCAGACTGACCTTTGTGGGATCAAATGGCGTCGTTTAGTGTCAGACGGTTTAATGGGGTCAGGTCACACGCAGCATTCTTACGGACCATTGGACGATCCTGTGTTGTCGTCTTTTGCCCGTTGTCTTGCCGCAGACATTCTATGTGTTTGGAGAAAGTCACCCAGTACAAAAATGCAGCAGCAACAACAACAGCAACAACAAACTCCAACAAACGACCCATTTCATCCGGCAGCTCAAACATCGCCTCATTTTATGCATCACCCACAAAATCCCGGAGGTTCTTCAGTCTCAACAACAAATCCTTCCTCCCAAATGCACATGCATCCCATGCCATCACATCTAATGTCTCCTCATCCTCATCACATGGGAATGGGTATGGGTCCAGTTCCGCCAATGAATATTCCACCACCATATCCACAAAATCCTCATTCACAACATCCTCTTAGTCATGGAATGTCTCAACAACAACAACAACAGCAAGCAATGTATAATCATAATAATAGTCCTACATTGAATGGACCCAAAGAGCTTTGGATTTTTTGGTACGGTGAAGAACCTGATCTCTCTTCCCTCGTATCATCTCAACTTCTCAAATCAGAATTGGATCAAGGTTCTTGGGAAAGTGGTTTGAGCTACGAATGTCGAACTCTTTTATTCAAAGCCCTACATAATTTAATTGAAAGGTGTCTTTTAGCCAGAGATTTTGTTCGCATAGACAAGTGGTTTATTCAGCCCTGTGACGAGAACCAAAGTTCTCTAATGCAACTCTCGTTTTCATTTGCATTTTTTCTGCATGGTGAAAGTACCGTGTGTACGAGTGGCTCAAGCAATTATCCATGACGTAGGATCTAAGTGTATTGAAAGCAGAATATTTAAGAGAAAGTACCAAGAAATGGTGAACAATCTCATATGCAACTTTGGAAAGAATGGCTTCAAAGAGAAGGATAAAAAGAGGTGGAAGTTCTTTAAAGGATCCCCATTTCCTTAGTAGAAAGTGAATTGGTTAAAGGAATGCTTGATCCTTTTCATACACAAAAAATTATAAATAGAAAGATATTGTGTCGTTTATTTATTCTGTGTAATAGACAACCCCTCAAGCATCCTTTTCTCCTTTCTTCATCTCCTTAACGTTAGGGCTTCTATGTTCACAGCAGGAAGAGCACAGGTAGGAGTCTTTCAACATTCTTTGAGGGAAATGCAATCACCTTTCTAAATGCATCATATATCTACTACTAAAAATAGAAACGTATTTACATTTTAAATATATAGTTGTTGTTTAGTTTGGATGGGAGAAGAAATATTGTATCTTCTGACTTTGACAGCCATTTTTAGTCACCTCTTTTGCACGTGTTTATGCATACTGTGGTGAAAATAAAGTGTAAGGGATACACTGGAATTGACATACATTTGTACACTACAATTGAAGATACATGCACAATTTTTGTATACACGCAAAATATTTTGTACAATGTGAAACGTAACGAAGAAAATTGAAAGGACAAGAGTAAGAAATGTGAGGCTCACCTTTTTATTCCAGAGAAGAACGATGAGGATGTAGAGGTTAGTGAGAATGCCGAAAATGCCCATGAAAATACCGGCAATTCCCAGAAAATAATTTTCCATTTTAGAGGTGGAAACTCTCCACCGTCAACAATTTTGTTCTCAGTTCTTGGATGTGTCGTCCCTTGTCATATGATGTGTATGTGTGTGTCACGGACACTCACCTCTCCCTCCCCTCATCATCAATCAATCCTCTCCTACAACATCCCCATTTAAAAAACCAACATCCTCAAAATTTGTTTTTCTCAACCAACAGCATCAGAAAAAAACATGGATGAAATAAATGAGTGAGAGAGATAGGAAGAAAAACATGGATCATTTTCAAAATAAATATTTAATTAACATATTATGTTCATCATATGTTCGTTGGTAGAGAGAAAGTAGTGAAAGTACCTTTAGTACATTTGACATGGAACATCTTGGAAGCATCTTGGAATTTTGATAATGTTGTGGTTGTTGATCGACCTCTCCTTACAAGTCCTCGTACCCTGCACTCGTTCCCTCTTCTTTGACTTCGAACCCAAACCTACAAACATAAGAAACAGCACAAAAATTTTAATCTCTTTCTCATGAAATTCTTTACAATTTTTTCTTTTCGTCGCTATTTACTCCGTAATTTCCCAGAATTTTTAAAATCCCTTATTCTCACTCTCTCTCAATTCCAAAACGTATTCAGAATTCTCCATTTTTAATGTTTAACAATTTATATTCACCAAGTTTTTCACCACTCTCAGTTATTGCGACAAAATAATTTTGATTTGACAAAATATGGGAGGAGACTTTCAACTCTTACTCTACCAGAGTTACACTCTGTGATTTCCGTGTACATTTTACCATATATACGTATATTTTGAAAGTTTTGGTTGTGTGTTGTGTTGTCGGATTTATGATGAACTCATTTTAATTTTCCCTTCTTTGATTGAATATTGAGTAGGGGAAAGGGAGAAATTTTCCCTCTTTTAGCATTTAGTAAACTGAGGAATCCGTGGACAAAGTTTGTTTACCAAAGTTTGTCCAATCTCATGCAAATATTTTAATGTAAAAGTTTTTTAGGAATTTAAAATACAAAATTTCCTCTTGTCTTTTCCATCCTTCACCATAAATCCAATCCAAAGTGGAGGGAGTAGAAAATTTTTGGTAAACTATTAAAAAAGCTAAACTGAACTAGGAGAGAGTCAAAGTTTGGATGTGGGGTATCAATTGTACTACTTAAATAAATTTAATATAAATATAATACATGTATTCCATTTACATGAACCATATTTATTCTAATAGCAGACGGGGGATTTCGATTTCCATAGGTTTAACCCTCAAGTCGCAGTAGCATGGAATGATAGGAGGGGCTGGGATTTCATTAGAAAAAGTACGGTACGGAAAAACAGACATGTTCGATTTCTTTGATTCTCCAATGGTTAAAAATAAGCTTGGCCTGGATATGAAGAAAGGAAAGGATGCTCTCAACAATTTTGAGAACGGGATGTCGTCATCATTCTTCATTCAGTTCAGTCGTCTGGGTATTTGTGTGTGTGCATATGTGTACGTGTGTGGAAGGGAAGGAAGGGTGAATTTTTTGGCTATTTGAAGTTGAATGAAAAAAGCTGAGGCAGAGAGAGAGAGAGAGATGTTGTATGATTAAGCAAGTTGGAGAAGCCACAGGCTATTTCCTATTCCCTCTATTTTCCTCCCAGTTCATTGTCATTTGTACATGAGGACGACGTTGAACGGGAGGTCTGGTTGTGTCCTCCTCTCCATTCCTCTATTCTGTCTGATGACAACAATATCAAACGGAGTACATCCACTACACACACACACATCAGAGGTATGGATATCTAAATGAAGAGCTTGATAATATCAGAGAGGGAGAGAGAGAAAGCAAAAGAAAGGATAGGGGGATGCACTGAGGGAAATAAAAACGAGTGGAAAAAAGCTAGGCTGACGACGGCAAGTGTAGTAGTCATGCCGTACACACGAGTTTTAAAAAGACCGACCATCTGGGTAAAGAGAGAGAGAGAGAGAGAGAGAAGCACACACACAGACATTCACAGGCATGAAATTTTCTGTTTCCTTCATTCCCCAATTCTTGCACACCCAAAGGGAAAGTTTTAATCAAATTTCCACCACTTTCTCCCTCCCTCTCTCTCTCACTTTCTCCAGTCTAGTCCGCTATCTTATACTCCAACCTTTTTTATTCATTCAGTAGTCTTCATATTTTCACTCTCTTTTCTCTCACTTTCCTTGTAGATGATGTTGGGTAGTCCCAGACAAAGTGCGTACTATCGTTTCCCCTACCATCATTTCACTTCTTTTCAATATTCACACAAATACCTAGCGTGAATAATAATTTTCCAGTGAATATACGTATTTGCCAGGGAATTTTTCTTTCTCCCTCTCTCCCTCTCCAGTCTCAATCCTTTCTCACTTTTCACTCAAAAATATTCCCGAGCTTTCTCCACACGACGATGCAACATAACATGGGATGAGGATAGGCTGCAACCAGGCTACGTGTAATTTGTATGGTGTTTGAATACCAGTTCGACCTATATTATGTATGCTCGCATATGTGTGTGTGTGTGCGTGTGGCAGAAGCTAACGCTCTACAGACGTTTTTTCTCATTTTGAATGAGCTCATGTCCTCAGAATTATGTGCAGCTATGTAAATTACTTGACTACACTCATACCGTCCACATTTGTATAGATTATCGACCACACACACACACACTACAGTATACAAAAATGAGAGAGGGAGAGAGTCTGAGCAGACAATGCTATGCTCAATGTTAGATCAAGGGGGTAATTAAATTTCAGTGCAATTTTCTAAACATTTGCGTGCCTGTGTGTGTGCCTCTGTTTGTGTTCTTGTATTCTTATGTGTGTGTGGGTGTATCAACAAAGACAACGGGATGGATGCAAAGATTAATTTTGGACTGTACAGACTGAAGTTTGGACTGGGTTTCCCTGGGCTGGTTATGTAGGTGGGACGTGGAACAAGAGATGAGAGGAGGAGGAGGGAGTGGGCTAGGAGCAGCAAATAATTAAAAATCTTCCAACTGATAACTATTCCAAGAAAATTACAAGAGAGTTGAGGGGAAACATATCAAAAATTATATATTCCATGCATCCCCATCCCCACACACACACGGCAACACAATGCGGGCACATTTCTGCCTACTTTTGTGTGTATTGTGTATGTGTCCAATTTTCCACTGGGATGATCAAAGAAAGTTTGAATAGAGGAATGAAAGGAGTGCAGAGGAGAAAGGCTGGCCCCAGCTCCACTATTCTGACTCTTGTCAAGTCCACGTGTCAACGCGGAGTTCAAGTTCATCAAAAAAGGAGGAAGGCTGGGTGTCATTCAGAAAGCCGGGATGAAGAGTAAAGATATCTATGCCACATTACTCATTATTCCCTGATACAATCTGTCAGAGTAGAATGTAGTATGGATGGTTCCGAGCCTTCCGTCCATGTCTTCTGGAAAAAGACACACACTCTCTCACCCTCTCTCTCTCTCTCTCGATGTGGTGTACATGAGTACAATAATCCAGACTAATATTTACTCCAGCCCCAAAGACCCAAGACGAAACTGACTTGACTCTCTCTCTCTCCATCCCTTTCAACTTGGATTTATTTGCCATGTCAAAAAAAGTCAAAGGTAGAACCTAGTCAAGCGGACTATCTTCCACTTCCATGTGGTCAATTACAATTTCCTCCATCATCCCACCCTCCTCCTCCTCCTCATCTAGACTTAAATACAGAGAGAGGAGACCAGAAACCAGAACGACAACGAGACGAGAAGGATGAACAAGTCGAGACAGGGTCTGTAATGTGGGTCCAACTTGGAGCCATCTTTTCCCTTTCCCCATACTTTCATTCCTGTACTTTCTCTCCAGACTTTGTCATCTCCCACAGAGAAAGAGAAAAAGAAGAGAGAGAAAATTTTCTGTACCAAAAATACTGACATTCTCTTTACCAACATTTTCCTCCATTCCGCTGCCTCCGAGCCGACAAGAACAACAGGAAGATTCAAAAGAAATCTTGTACAACTTGGAGCTCTCAGCAGGGGCCGAGGAAAGACGGAGCACAGGGTACACACAGTGTGTGTGTGTGTACAGATGTGAGTGAATGTGGGAAAGGGCGGCCCGACCACCACAAACAAAAGAGAGCCCAAGTGAGGAGAAAAAATGTTCAATTACTTGTTCAACTTTTATAGGATCGGACAAGTGAGAGGGAGAGAAAGAGGGGGAAGGGATAAGATTATAAAATTTTGTAGACTCAACCAAAACCACACAAATACACACACACACACACACTGTACACTGTACAATCTACCCGCAAAATGCAATTAACTAAACTCATTCGTATAGTAAATCTGGCACTTGTGTACACAGTGAGAGTGAGATTGTAACTCTGAGAGAGATATACATATGAGGGATAAATACTAGGCGTATACACAAGTGCCGTATGTAGGTTATATAAATGTAGGACATTTTTTGGATGTTGTAATTCTTTTGGTTGAGACCTCCCCCCCCTCCTCTTCCTTCTCCTATTGCCGTGGTTTGGATGGCCCGTGTATTTATCCTTTGGGGGAATGAGGATTACTCAATAGAGAACTCGTCAATATCTGGCATGCTAGTCAAATTATGATGATTGCAGCAACAGTATAAACCCCGTCCAATTCGCCCATATTTAATGACAATTATCTTGTCTCTTTTGGGGTTTCCGTGCCTCCACAACAACAAAAGAGAAACAGAGAAGGGAAGGGAATGAGGTGAAAACGTAGATGGTGCTTTCACTCACACACGCTCACACAGTCAATATAAAAAATAATTCGATTTTCCCCTTCTCTCTCTCTTTCTCTACGTGTGTGTGTTCTGATACAAGACAGTCCTCCTCACCCAAGCTCAAGTCAACAAGGAGAATAAAAATAGAGAAAAGAAGAGAGGAGGAAAAAGAGAGACAGAGTATAATCTGCGTCTTGGCTTACTTGACAGAGTCCACATTCCACACACACACACACATTGTGTGTGTGTGTGTTTTCTCCTTTTTTTCTTGTATCCATCCACTGGCGAACATAGAAGAGAAAGTACAATTTTTTTTGTATTTTCGATTTTTGCGTGAATAAAATACAAAGCAGAATTAATACAAGAGCCTCAAGGCCTCCTCGCTTTCTCTGTCTCTCTCTCTCTCTCTCTGACAAATGTGTGTGTGTTGGTCTCCAGCCGGAAAAAATGAGACTGTTGATAGAATTGACACACACAGAGAAGACACAGCGAGAGCCAAAAAGTATGATGGTGATGGGATGGTTTATAATGGGTTTTTTCCCTCTTTTTCTGTGATGTCCTGAATTTCACACTCAAAAAACAAAATTTCCATAGTCAATGCTAGGTTCGCGGCTCGTTCCAAATTACAATGCACATACATGCTTTACTCGTATATTTTTTTCCACAAGTGAAGATTCACACTCTCCAGTCGAGTGTGAACTGTGTGTGTGTGTGTGTGTGTGTGTAGAGCAGTGCTTGTGAGTGTAGTTTGTACAAATTTTGTACAAACAAAAGCTTAGAAGGGGTGTTAATATGAAACTCAAATTTGAGCAAAATTGTTTTTGCCTTATTAACTTGATTTTCCTAGCCTTGAGCAGTGGGAAAGTAGAGAAGAGAATTTTGATGAGGGAAAACTTTTTTGCACACTTTCTTCGTGGGTGTAAAAGTGGGCTGTGCCCAAACAACAACAATAACAGCTGATTTTATGATTGTGATGAGGTAGACTAGAAGATTTTAATCTTAAAATTATTTTGAAAAATACGTAGGAGGATTTTGAATAAGGATTTTACAATTCTACTTGGTTTTCCTGAAAATTGTTTTCAATTCCTTACCTCGTGATTGTATTCTTGTATCTCTCTCCCGTGACCTTTTATGAGAACTAAAATATCTGTATTAAAATTGGATGTTGCATCCATTGAGGTCAGTCATTACGTTTATTTGTGTGTGTGTGTCTACCCTTTTTCCGCGAATCTCTCAGAATTAGGCCAGCTCTGCATTCTCCATCTCTCTTCAAATTTTGTGTGTCATGACACAAGAGGATGAAGAGACATTGAATATTCTACCGTCAATTTGATATGAATTATATGAAATATAAATTGAGATGCAGACCCCGACACACACAGACACACTTAAAGTTAATGTTGGGAAATGATAATCTCATGATTTGAGAGTGAAAGAGAAAACCTTTATAAATTTGAATGACTTGATAGTCAAGGAAAGTCAAGAGGCTCAAGCTTGAGGTTGTCTGCTTGAAGACAATGATAGTTGAAGAGAGGAAGATTCTTTCAAAGGAAGGAAAGGTGAAAAGTAAATTGTCTAGTCTTTCTCTCTCTCTCTTTCTCTCTTTCTAGTCTATGTAGTGGTTTCCTTGCCTTGTGCCCCTGCTCCTTGTCTACCTGGAAATAAATAATGAAGGTGTCTGTGGAGATATTTTAGTCAAGAGACAGAGAGAGAGGGAGACCTTGATGGTCGCGGTTTTGCTACTACTCTTCTTAGTAGACCAAGGTCTGACTACGTGTTTCTGATGATTTATTCAGGAAAAAAGAAGAGAGCTTTTATGCATATAAATTGAGAGGGGCAAAACCAAAAGCAAAACCAGTAGTAGGCAAAAAGGTAAATGCTAAAATGAAGTCAAAAAGCAATGGAGAGAAACTATTGTAATGGAAAGAGGGAGAGAGAGAGTGGAAAGAAAAGACAGCCTACTTAATTTAGAATTTAAAGGCAAATGTCTTCATGTCAGGACTCAAGGAGAGAGAAAGGGAGATAGTCAAAGAAGTGTCTCAAAATTGATAAACGAGATTTGGATGGATTCGTCCTCTTTCTCTCTGCCGCAACTTTCTCTCTCCCTCTCTTCGGTGTGAGAGGGAATGGCTGTATGAACTGTTATTGGGTTGCTTGTTGTGAGTGGCGTGGTGGAGGGGGGAGGAGGAAAGGGTGGGAGACAGGAAAGGAAGGAAAAGGATGGAGAATTAATATCGAAATATTGAAAAATTCACCATTTGAATGATGATGGAATTCAAGTGAAATTGATGCCTCGACATTTTTTCCCTCTTCCTCTTTCTCTCTTCCTTCCACTCTCTCTCTCTCCCACACACACACACTATTATATTCCGGAGAAGTGAGAGAATTACTATATAGGAAATGTGTGTGGAAAAATTTGATAAATCTAACAAAAAATCTTTGTACAAGGAAGCCGCAGGCATTCATCCAAAACGTCTTGTCGTCGTCCTTCCTTCCTCTTCACACCATAATAGTCCAGGGTGTGTAGGTTTTTGTACAATAAATACAGTTATAGACAATACAGGGGAACAGACCTGAGGAGAATGCTATGCTGTTGTACAAGAACTAGACGTGTTTGTGTGTGTGGGTGTGTGTGTCTGGGAATGTATATTATTATTGCGGGAGAGAGAAAGCTCAGGTTGCAATTATTTTTTCCTCCTCACTTTACACACTATTAAATGGAGACTACTAATTTTTTCACCAAGCTATCAGTCCATGTATATCTACATATAAGGAGTCTAGCTGTCCTTGTGACTGACTTGAGAGTAAACTGAAGAGAAAAATAAAGAATGAAATGGAGACGGAGAGAAGGAGAAAGAAATTTAATGGGCTTCTTGACTTGACTGGGTGAAATCTAAATCAAAATGATTGAAAATAAAAAATCATTATGGGAAAGGAAGACACGGAAGACAGCAGAGAGAGATAGAGTGGAGGTGAAGGATTGTACGTCAAAATAGGGAGAGTACATATGCCTATAGTAGGAAGTATAAAAGAATTCTTGAGTACACAGGGCAATGTCAGAGTACATATGTGTGTATGTATTTTGTGTGGAGACTTGTAAGAGGTCCTTCAAACCTGAAAAGAAAGAGTCAACTCAATTCTTTTCGGAGTAGGAAAAGTGGATTTTTTTGTGTAAATAGATAGTTGACTGAGTTCATCATTCGAGTACGTTTAAATATGGCATATGCATGTAGTCATCATTCCCTACTTTTATTCTTCCTATTAAAACTCTTGTTTTTCCAAAAAATTCTTATTTTTAGATTTGAATATCACGAAGAGATAAGTACCGAGTACTCGGAGTACTCTGAAATTAATTGGCACATCAAAACACATTTTTGCACCTTCGATATTTGTGTTTTAAATAAAATTCATTTTGCAAGAGCATGAAAATTAGAAGAAATAAATTGTAATATTTTTTGGTCCCTGACTTCAGTAAAGAAGAAAGTTGTGGGAGAATGTATGATGAAGAATCAAGTGAAAGCATATTTCTAATAGTGTGGAAAATGTTTGCAAGACAATTGTCAAAGAAGACAATCGGTAGAGAGAGAGAGATAAAGAGAGAGGGAAAATATGAGGATGAGAACAGATAGAGAAAAGAGGAGTATGATTATTACGGGCATTGTGAAAAAGACTATTTCGGTTGACCTATTATTGATCGACTATTTGCATGCCGACCGAGTTTTTGGAGTCAATCTTTAATGAAGTCAGCGCCGGTTAGCTCGTCAACTATACTCGTCTCCAATATACAAAGCCCAATACACACACGGCATGGCACACACACATTTTTGTCTATACACAAAATAATATGATATGTACTCCATATCTCATCCATACGCAAAGTATATGAAGAGATATACAGACAGAGAGAGACTCTGATGGTAAGTATGCTATGAGACAATAACAGCAAAGTTGCATTGCCCTCCTCCTCCTTAAAATACTATCCATTTAAGTACGTTGAAGGACGACGACGACGGTTACGACATGATAGAGTTTTCTCTCTTTTTTTCCTTCCCCATTACAACAGAGGAAGAGAGAGAGAGAAAGAGTGGAGATAGGAGAAAAAAGAGTTAAGCATGCAGTAAAGCTGTGGAACTTGTTTTATTTAGATAGCTCTTGCTCCTCTCATGTACAATCCCTCCTCCCTCCCTGCCCTGCCATGGAAATATCATGACAGGGAAGACAAGAGACATGGAAAACAATTATGATGGATATATGGAAGTAGTGTGTGCATGTGGATGGATGGTAGAGTAAACTCTGGGAGAGAATAAACTCCTTACAAGTTCTTCCTTCCCCCATCATTATCCATATTCTGAACAGGGACAGGAAGAACGGAGAAAGAAAGAGAGAGAGAGAAAGCTTTCCAATTTCAAATGGTGAAAGCGACCTGGGTGTTCCCCACAAACTTGTTTTCTCCATGGAAAAATAGAAAATAAAATTAGTCAACTAGTCAAGCTTGACACTGGAGAAGTTGGGAGGAGGAGACTTGGACTTTGTTGGACTTGAGAAGGAGGAGAGACAATTGATGGATACAAAGATGGAATTATCGTGTGTGTGTGGAACAGAGTGTGCAATTTTAAGAGGGAGAGGAAGAAGAGTTGAATAAGTCTTCTGTCTCCTTTCTCAAATCGCTTTTGTAATTTCCTTTGACAATTCTTCGGAACCCATTAGGAATATTACAAGAGAGTGTAGAGTTAACCAAAAGAGACGCTCCTCTTCTTCAACTCTTGATATCAAACCATTCTCAAAATCATCTCTCAAGTCTCAAACCTTATTCTCCCTCTCAATTTTCTCCCTTCCTATACTTTCCTTAGTATTATATACCTAGGGAAAGGAGGAAGAAGAAAGGAGAGTATATAAATTCATGAGTGTTGATAGGACTAACTCTTCATCCAATCCACACATACACATATGTACCCCGCCTATAGATTGTAGATAGGGAGGAGGAAGAAATGTTGACCTTTTCTCGATGCCATCAATTTAAATCAATTGAAACCGCCATACTCCCAGTCTCTCTTTCTCTCTCCCTCTCTTTTTCTCTTAAGTAGACAGTCGACATCCACTTATTCATCCATCAATCATCATTCACCTCCATGTGTGGAAAGTGTGTCAGAGTTGGAGTCTGAAATGGGATATGAGATGGATGATCATAATTAATTGTTCTTTATCCACTACCTCATCCTCCTCTATCCTATTACAATACACAATATTGTCTTTCCCTCCACCGTCCCATCATTGACTTTTTCTCTCTCTTGTCTTCTTGTCATCTTAGCTTACCCAGAACTGGAACCAATTTTTTCAAAATTTTCCCATCCTCATCAAAACTAATTTGCGACTGTTCCTCATGAATTTTTTACGGAGAAACTTACTATTTATCTGCATCCCAATTAGCTTAAGGCAGATAAAGGCCAAAACTATTGGGACACCCTTTAGACAAACAAGAAAAGTTCTACAGCCTGCCTCAATTATTCCATTCTTCGAAGTACGTACACTGGCTACAGTAGTAGTAGTACGCTGTCAGTGTACAACATGGATCTTGTCACATAAAAATAGGTCACATGTATGCACAAATGTGCACACACACACCCACAAAGAAGGAAAGGTAAAAGATTTTTTTTAAAGTGTCACCATCAAATTAAACAGTATGAAGAGTAATGGTGGCTGGTTGAGGAGAGATAGAGTGTATTTTCCTCAAACCCGCACACTCACTCACACGCTGTGGGTAGTATTTTTGACGCATCATCATCCTTATTTCCTACCCAAAATGACATATTGCTTGTCCTGTCTAAAACAAAGAAAACATCGAAACGTGTCAACCAAGTTTCACTAGCTTTCTCTCTTTCCTCTTTCCCCTGCTTTGCATGCCATCCGAGTCCCTTTCTCCTTCACACACGTCCAACATACATACAAGTGGGATACATATTTTATACTTTGACTGTACCCAAGGCCACAGTCAAAGGGGTGGAAAGAGAAATCCTGGTATGTTTGTCTTTATGGATAATTTTGTTTGAATGTCCAATACGGACGTACAAACACACACACACAAATCTATGAATAGTCTATGAATGTATACAATGGGTATGGAGTGGGGGCAACAGAAATTGGTGAAACCGATCCATGGCCCGTGGTTCCTGTGGTTTCCCTATGGGAGAAAGTACTCCAGGAACCACCAAAACCAAAAATTCTTCTCTGTCTGATACTACACCACCGCAACAACAACGACAGCAAAAATAGGAAATTGACTAACCTATTAATTAAACCGATTCCCTTTGGAGGAGAAAGTCAGCTGGACTGGGAAAGTACGTGGATTTTTGTAAAAATATACACTTTATTTAGCCAGAGAGAAAAGGGGAAGAGGGAGAGGGGGAGGGAAACCAGTCCACGTGAAACATTTATCAAGTAGAAACCTTCACCCATTTAAATCCACTTGTTCTTCAAGCTCTACACCAAGTTGACTCGACTCATCCACCACTCCATGGCCTGTGTGTGTGTATGAGGGAGGGAGAAAGTAGAGCTACCCCCCGTCCCGTCTTACTTTGATTACTATCGTCAATTCTTTAGTGCCAAAGAAAGGAGAGAAAGAAAATTCAAATTCTATGAGAGTGAAAAGGGAGAAAGTTGTAACTTGGGCAAGTTACTACAGCCCTTCTCATTCTATATACTCTTCAGTGTCTCTTTTCTCTCTTGTATATGCATTAAGACGAGGAAGAGAGAAAGTAGTCTTAGCTGTTATTACATGAAAAGTACAAATAGTCCAAGACACACACCTACTTTCTCTCTCTCTCTTTCATACACAGAAGACAGGACTGAGAGAACACTCGTCAATGATGACCATTATACTTGACTCTTATTTCTCCCTTGGTTGTCCTTGGGTTCATCCGAGTAAATGCAATTTCATTATTTATCCGCATTTTTGCTTCCGCCTTCCCCTTCTTTCTAAATATAGTATAATACACCTACCACCCAATATCAGAGACAAACAGATACACAGTTGCAATGGAGAAAGTAGCAACGAATTTTCTCTCCTCTTTTTCTTCGTGTTCTTGAACCATCAGAATTTTTTTGTTGGTATACTCTAAAGTATGGAGACAAATGCACATATAAAGTGCAATACATTCTTATCAATACATTGGCCTATATTTACATCTATAGCTATGTCCATTGAGTATGATAGTTGTCAGAGACACGAGAGAGAGAGAGAGAAAATGGTGGAATACGCCCTCCTCATTCTTATTCTTCGAAAGAAGAGAGACTGCTCTTGG
Organism: Pygmarrhopalites habei; assembly: GCA_009870185.1. Classification (NCBI taxonomy): domain Eukaryota; kingdom Metazoa; phylum Arthropoda; class Collembola; order Symphypleona; family Arrhopalitidae; genus Pygmarrhopalites; species Pygmarrhopalites habei. Next base: position 18,204 of record WJFB01000727.1, on the reverse strand, counting down.
AAGAAATTGAAAAGAGAGAAAAGGAGGATGAAGGAGTCAGACTGTACGTCGACGAATCTCCTCGATAAACATGAACACACAAAATGAACATTCGAGTCGTCTGGAAGTTAAAGAGTTAAAGGAAAATAAAAAAAGAAAGTTGAGGGAGAGAGAGAGTCCTACTTTTCCTCCATCTTCTCCTCCCGCAAGCCAAATAACATTAAAATTGTAAGAATGAACGTTTGATTTTCCCAGAGATTGTCTATGTGTGTTCTACCCTTTTACTCTCTCTCTCACTCTCTCCCCCTCTAACATGACAGGTATTACCCGTCGTCTACTCCTGTGTGTGTTGACTGTCTCCTTTATAATACATAACAATACACACACACCCCCACACAAAGTAGGAGTTTACATCACAGTACAGGGTTAATATAAATATGGAAGGGTATAAATAATTTATGTAGAGTCATGCTGAATTTTACAGATGAACTTGTTTTTTTCATTTTGAGATCAATTTTCAACTTGAACTGTCATACTCATTTTCTCCAGTCTCATTTATATTCTTCTTGAAATAAAATATAAGGGGCGGAGAACTCCATCAATTTTAATATCCATCCCTGGCTCGACTCCTAGAGTCGAGTAGTGCTCAGCCAGGCGGACTTCGTTTCACTCCCTCCTCCACCTCCCCCACTTTGCTTTTTTATCTTGGGAAAACAAAGAGCGGAGGTGGAGGTGAGTTCAGAGGGCTGGATCAAATAACGTCGCATAACACCGCCGTTCTTTATAATGGCCCAAACTGATTGCTTTCATCCTCTTCCTCCCATCTCTCAAGATAAAGGGATACGTACAAAATTTTATACAGACCCAACACGAGAGAGAAAGCAGGAGAAAGTCCAGTGATGTATAACCTGAGAAAGAAAAGACTAGTGTGTGTGTGGTCGGTTTGTGGCCTGTCACACATGACAAAATGACGACGATTAATTTCCACGCTGAATTTTGCTTTATTGTGACCATCCATCCATCGCGGTATGAAGAACGAGCCAAAGAGCGGGGAATGTTTAGTTTTCTCACAAATAATATGGAGTTGTGTGTATACGTACGACTGTACGACTGTAGGCAGTAATAAAGAGACTTCATTAAGGACAGGTACACACAGCTTTGGATTATAGATTCATCATTGGTAATGATTACACTGTATCCCCTCCTCCACACATGTATATCCATAATTGTACCTAACCCAACGTAAGTATATATAGGCCATTTATGCATGAAGAGAGAGAGACAAGGTTCTAGGGGTACTACTGTAAATACTGTTTGTGTAGATACACGCACACACACACTCGCACTCAAATTTATATATGGTTTCGATTTCAATTTTGGCTTCAAATTTGCAGCTCATAATGTCATTAGTTAGGCTTGGCTGGTTCATCCATGGAAGTGTGTGTGTCTGTTTATAATACGTTCATGTGGTTCATCCAACTCTACACACACACACTCCTCTACTATCACATATTGTGGTTGATGTCTATCTCGATGATAGAGAGAGAGAGAAAAAGAGAGAGATGGCAGAGGATGGGAATTAATTAAAATTAAATTTAGTCATTATTCCGGTACTTACGTCTGTAATGTACAACTTGTATTTCCCCTTTTTGTATAGACACGCATAGGGAACAGGTAGGAAAGAGAGGGATAGAGAGAGAGAGAAGCAGCTGGAGATTAACTAGAAAAGTTGAAGAGGAGGAGAGGAGGAGGAGGAGGACCAGACAGTGTCGATATCATTGAGAGATAGTCACAGACAGACTCATTTCAAATGGAGAAACTTTCAACATACCTTGACACACACACACGAAACAGAGAGAACAATCTGGGAGAGGAAAAGGAGGAAGAAGAGGCTAAGGAGAAAGCAAACATTTACAAGACAATTTTTCACAGCTAATATTTCCCTTGGCGCTTCCTTTCACCATCCCTTCCTCTATGCTGTGCTTTCTCTACTTTCTCCTTTGCTTTTTGTACTGTAAAATAGCTTTATAATGTGACCACCACCGTTTTGGCCTCTTCCTATCTATATAGAATATAGATAATGCGAGGCTCTCTCTTACTTTTACTGCCCTTGATTGCATGGACACAAAACGAGGAAGGGTAGAGCAAATAATTAATAGCCTTTACCAGACTTATTAAGAAATATTTGCAATCGATGAGCACACAATGCGCATCTACCTCTCTCTCTCTCTTTCTCTTCTACTGTGGCAATGGCAATGGAAATTGTCTACTCCCCATCCTGTCATACATACTTGTGTCTGTATGTCAAGACACTTCTGCCCCTCTCTTGTATCTATATCTATACAATAAGGCCCCATTTTGTATATATTTTTAATTACGCACTCACTCCCTCCTACCTTACTATAAAGACAACAAAACTACCTCACACACTCACTCTGTCTCTTTGATAGTGTATAAACATTTACTCGCCTTGACACAAATATAAATCCGCATAGATATATATAAATACAAAAATTTGTGAGTGTGACTGAGTGTGTGTGTGTGCAGATGACTCTTTGCTCAATATCCCCATGGCTTTCTCCCTTTGGATTGTAGAGGCGGGGATAATTTTATTAGGTGAATATGTAATGACCCCTTATTCATTTTTGAAGGAGGGTAAAAGGAGAGAAAAGGAGGAGAAAGTGTGTGGGTGAGTCTAGGACTTTTTGCTTATGACCCGGCAGGCACTTTCGGAGCCTTAACTTCTCTCCTTAAAAACTAATATCCAAATGTCGAGCTCCATACCTGTATATTTATAATATGTACAGTGTACACACACACAGCAGGAGAGGGGGAGAAGGAGGGAGGGGTAGATCCAATGTAAATAATCCGTGGGAATTAGACTATGCATAGTAATGGAGGGTTGGAATGAATAAAGTCCTAATCGAGAGACAGAGAAGGAGGAGGAGCTGTCAAGTATATGTTGACGAGGAGAGGAAGGAGGAGGAGGAGGTGAAGACGGTAGGGAAATATTCCGACATAAATTAATTAACCCCGATTAAGACCTTGGCCTTGTTTCGTCTGCTGCTCCTATTAAAAAGCTACTTCTTTTCCTTGTTTGCTCTCTGACATGCCATGTCGCTGATACCTTATCCTATCTTCCTTCCCTCCTCCACTTTTTCTATGCATCCAGGAAGGTGCATGTCCTTGTGTGTGTGTGTGTGGATACACTACACATAGTGTATAGTACACACACAAATGAGAATTATCATAAAGCATTCTTCCGTCTGAAGGACGAGAGTCAGCAAAAAAAACCGTCACACACAAAAAGTCTTTTTGTGTCATAAATTTTGTGTCGGCGCTGCGTGAGGGAAAAACTTTTTCTCCGAGAATTCTTCTCATTGTGTTTGTGTGTGTGTGTGGCTGTTCACAATATGGAAGGGGGAAGAAAAAAATAGGAAAGAACATATGGGAATTATGTGGACTGTTACAGAATTCTGACATTAATTTAGTTCATTTGACTTTTTAAGAGCTAGACCGACTTGACTTGACTCTGATAAAAAAGGATGATCTTTCTTTTTCCCAAAATTAATGTACTTAAAGTTTTTTAATCCACATAATAATATTTAACTGATACAGTTGTCCTCGGGATTAGCCAACCTAATTAATTGCACTCAATTTTGTACACATAAACGAAACGCTCTTTCTTTCGTTCCCTTCGTTTGGTAATGCTCAAATTTCAAATGGACTAATTTGAAAAGAGTCCGTATCCCTATTAAATGCATACATACATATATACGCTTTTGAACAGTGACAGTAGATTTTCTGCACTCTAATTCAGACTGTACAAATTTATTTGCAATTTTCCACCCCAATCACACCATCACACAATCCCACAATGGTCAGTGCTAATGGAGTGAGAATTTTAAAGAAATTAAGTGACACGAGTATAATCAAACGTATGTTCATTGTATACATAACTTACATACATACGCGTGTGTGTGTGTGTGGAGGGAGGGAGAACAAGTTGTAAGGAAAGTCAGAGAGAATGAATAATGACGTGAGTGGAAGTAAATCATGTTGACAACAAGTAAATCCAAAATGATTTAAACCAACCAGAGCTTTGCATCAATGAAACGTATCCTCACTTTCTCCCTCCCTCTTTCTCTCTCTCCCTCTCTCACGCTGACACACATCCGAGTACATACGTTATATAGCATGTTGAATGATATGAGGATGAATTTCTCGTTAATTTGAATCCCCCTTGGAATTTGTTATTTTGAATGCCTTTCCTCTCTCCATCCCCCAATCCACACACACACACACACACACACTGTACTCACGATCAGTACTCACTGTATGCCCATCGGGACTGGGGGGTTATTGCAGAGTAGAAAAAACAGAGAGGCATAATAGAAATTTCGGGATTGGCTAGGAGGAAAGAGGAGGAAAGTCAATGTGTGTCCTGGGTTGAGTCAACTCTGCCATTAGATACTTAGCCCCTCTACATAATGTATAGGAGCAATATGTACGGTGGAATAATAAAATTGTGGCTGAAACGAAAATTATCGGATTTCAACAAGCTGCATAACCCTCCACTGTGAGGAGTACTCTCTCTCTCTCTCTCTCTGTACTCCGTACCGCTTATGAAGTTAAGGTAAAAAGAGAGAGAGAGGGCTAAATATACTTTAATTGAACTGAACCATTATTATTATTATATTACATTACAAGCAATTCAAATATAATGAAGCTTTCTCTCCCCCTTTCTCCCTCTCTCCCTCTGTATTGATTGCAAACTATCTTTTGTTATGACATTATAAAACAAAAAAGTACCCACACACACACTTCCACGTGAGCATGTACAATTATATATGGGTGTGGAGCTTCCCAACTATTCAAGACAATGTATTGACCTCAAAAGGAAATCATGAGAGAGGGAGAGAGAGAGAAAGTCGAAAATTTAATAACTGGAGGCAGTTGCAAGGATTTTCTTTTCTCTTTCTTCTTCTTCCTTCCATTTCTCCTCCTCCTTCTCCTCCCTTCCCCTATTATACAATGTAATATAGAAAACAGGATAAATCGTTTCCTTCCGCTCTACGCAAGCACAAAAAACTCGGAGCATTTCTTTTTTTACCCTGCTAATATAAATGGTATATATTTCACTCTCTTGAGTGTATGTTGCAAGTGTACAGTTTTTCTAGCTGTAGTTGCATGATGGGAAGTATCTGTTTTTTAGGTTCAACGTTGAATTTCCTTTACTCTCCAATTTTTGAATTTACAAGTCAATGAGCCATACTTTTTTCTCTTCCTCCCTCCTCCTCCACTCTTCCTCGTCACATAAACCACAGTGTAGGATGATGTGTGCCATAGTAAAAATGAGAAGTTTTTATACGCCCCATAGTAAAATTTGTGTTTACTTATGAGGATGTCTTTCCTATCCCTCCTTCTGTCTCTTTCTCTCTTCAGGAGGAGGAGAAGCTTGCAAAAATGACGATAATAAACATAATACACGACCGTACTGTGCACGTGTCTGCTCATGTTTGCGTTACAAGTCTTACGTAATAAGATTAATAATTGGCAAGTGGCTGTCTCTCTACAACTCCTTCTCTTGAATGTCGCGTGCTGTGAATTTTGTCCATTTCTATGGAAAAATTAAAAGTATTTTCCCTCCTCTCCAGAATATGGATGGTTCTCGATGTTGTGTGTGTGTTGGATAATTATTGGAATACTCTTTGATGTGTCTATCCAGCGTGTGTTTGTAATGGATACACATTAACGATCAACCTTGCTCTCTTTGACAGGGAGAGTGAGTGTGTGTGTGTCGTATTGATTCCGAAAATTATTCATTCCGCTGAAAAGGAGAATTAGTAGTTTACATTGCGGATGTAACATTAATAAGAGAAGAGGGAGGACATTTGAAAGTAGCATCTTGAGTCATCTCTTCTAAAAAATTATGGAGTACATACCAAGGGATGACCTTCTTATCCTCACCATCCTTCTTGCCTTTCTCTATTCCTCCCCTCCTTTTAACTCTCTTCTCCCTCGAGTCAAAAAGTCCCATGTCACAAGGTACAAGGTAAAGCTCCCCTCTCTCTCATACATACACACATGGTGCGTGTGTCTTTATTCGTGAATACGATGAATATCCAGCTCATGATTTTGATAAAGTGCCTATTGGAATTTTCTCTCTCCGTTTTTTGGACAGGAGGTAGAGAGAGAGAAGGGAATTCTAAATCAAAATTTGTTCTTGAAATTCAAAGAACTTCCTTCTCCATCTTTTCCCCATTTTTTCTCCTCAAGTGAAGTGAGCCCGGGTGAAAGTTTTTGAGGAGAAAGTAAGGAAACCTGTGAAGGGTAAAGAAGACCGCTCTTCCTTCTCCTCCTCTCTCATTTTGATTTGTGAGATGATGTGCAAAAGCATTTGACTCTAGTCAAAACAGAAAGTGAGGGGCCATGTTTTGGGAGCGTGTATGTGCATGCAGAAAATTGTCTATTTATATACAAGGTACACACACACTGGAGGTATATGTGTGTGTTTCATGACTCTCTCTTAGATGTTGAGCATCCACAAGTGAATTTTATATTTGAATGTTGATCAAAATTCTAAATATTTTTCTCACCCCACCAATCCTCAATGGCAGACAGAATGACAGCACACACACACACACTGAGAGACACATGCACACAACCTAACTTTCCACATTCAAAGGAGGTTGCTCATCAGAGGATGAAAAAGAGATGAAAGGAAATGTAATTTTACCATTTCGATGACGGTACAAGTATCAGTTAAAAGAGTGCACACGAAGAAGAGGAGAGAAAGACTCGCAGTGTTCAGGGAAATGCACAGTGAAGAAATATTATCCTGATAGGACGAATAAGATGGGGATGGGAATGGAATGGGACAAAGAAGAAGTCACATAATTTTCCACTGAATATTATGACACTGTGTTATAAGGCTGTACAATGGGTGCAGAGAGGGAGAGATAAAAGAAAAAAAATTGGGTGACATGTTCACACAAAGGAAAAATAAAATAAAATAATTGAGACCCACGGATGGTGGGGAAAGGTACGTTGGAGTGAAAGTGAGTGTACAATAGGTACGCACGGCAACAGGAAAAGTAAGGAGAAAGTTTTTTCTGTACAGCTTTTTAATACCGTATAAAGAGGATTAAAGCCAACAAATTATGAGATTGAACGGTTCTCTCACACTTTCTCTCAGCTTTTACAATGTGAATTATGGATTGAATGGAAATTATATTTATTACATAAAATTAAATGGAGTGCCGTTCAAATCACCTAATGAATACTAGCGAATTAAAGTAGAATTTTTGCACGCCATGCCAACTCTGGTTAATGTGTGACAAATGGCTTTTGTAAAGAGAAAGTTTTGACAACCGAGGTTTACAAAGGACCATTACGGTCACCTTTCCTTGTAGTTCCATCGCAATCTTTCATTTGTTTTGACAGGACGAAACATGATTTAGAAAATTTCCGAGAGAGAAATCCATATAGAGAAAGTGTGTATTGTATACGCAATGGAATGATAGTAGAATAGAATGAAGAGACCTCTTTTCCCTTCGTCATTGTCGTTGTCTCCTTGTTTCTATCCTCCTCTCCATTTGGAATAACACCCCGCAAAATTTCTAATATAAATATCAATTATGATGATAATGCATGTGGAGAAAATTGCCAATAATACTTGAGACGACACGGGTGAATCTACTTTGTCTTTGTTCTGCTCCTCTTTCTCTCACCCTATCTCTCGGTTTGTAAAATGAAAGCGTCCCTGTCCTCTATATTTTACCTGTCTCTCTCCGTCTCCTCCTATCTCTGTTCATTGAACTGAATTGAACAAGACATGTTGAATATAAAATGAATAGAAATGAACCAGAAAGTCATGTAAATGGAGAACAAGAAGCCATGCAAATGACGAGAGAGAGAGAGAGAAAAGGAGGGGAATGATAGAAGAATAGAAGAGAAGACTAGGGGAAGAGAAAGACGAAACTTTTTTTTCCACTTCCTTCATCTTCGTCTCCTTGGTTCAAGGTGAACTTTTCCATCTCTCTCTCGCCTCCTCAAAATCCAGGCTAACGTCTTCCCGGATTAGGATCAATCAACTCGATGGCTAATATTGCCACAAAAATTGTAATGAGAATATACGTTCCAAGGATTTATTTACCTCCACGACTTTATTGCTTATTGTAAAAAACTGGAGAGAAAATTTTCCTCCTTTACCCCTCTCGTCTTCAGCCTCTTCTACCCCAGCCTCTTCTATTACACTCCAACTACGTGTGTGTGTGAGGGGAACCAATAAAATAGATATCCCCTCTCCTTCCTGCACCCAAAGATAGCGAGAAAAAGTCTTCATGAGAGAGAGAGAGAGTAGAGACTTGTCTTGATCCCACCAAGTCTGAACATCTTATTTCCTTGTCATAGGAAATATACAATGGATAATGTAGGCAGAGAGAGAGAGAGTGTGTGTGTGTGTCACCCTCACCTCACCTCTCTGCTTACCGTAAAACTCTCAAAAATTGAAACCCCCATCGAATGGGGTCATGGCTTTATGAATTAAATGTCAAGGTCAAGGAGAAAAGAGAAAAGCAATTTTAGTCGTCTAGAGAAAGGAAACTTTCTAATTGACTGTCTCCAACAAAACTTTACAAGGGAAATTGTAAGTTGGATGTTCAGTTGGAGGAATCTAATTGAACTCTTACGGTAGGCTGTATTTGTGTGTGTGTGTCTTTTGGCTGTATAGTTGTATAAAAGTACCAGGATAATATATACAAATTGTACATTGTGGACTGTTGACTGGAATCGAAATAATATACCTAGGAATATGTGTGTAGTGTGTTGTGTGCTATAGCGGAGCTTCTCGGAATAAGTCAAGGTATTTACCCATCCGTTCTCTGTCTACCTCATTCAAACCCGGTTCTCCTGGTCCTACATCCTGAGAGAGAGAGAGAAAGAGAGAGAAGTGGAAAACTCTTCAGAGGAAGGAAAGTTAACACCGCATAATTTTCTGGAGGGTATTTACAGAGGAGAGCTTTAACTTTGTGACTGTGTATGTATTAATGTACGTGTGTGGTGTGACTTGAGCCATCGGATAATTGAGTAAGAGAGAGAAATCTTATTCTAATTTTAAACAAGTGATCATAAGACTTTCTCTCTTTTTCTCTTCCCCTGTCCTTGTACTTGTATAAAGGTATTCTGAGACTTGGCTTGTGATGTATTTTATAAATGCTCAGAATTTTAAAACCTTTAATGAATTTCGAGAGGACTGTGACATTGTCATGTCGTGAGGAAGAGAAGTGTCTGTACACAACACAGCACAGTACAAGGAGAGAGTATAATTTAGTAATAATAAATTAAATTTTTCCCACCCAAAAATCCTCTCTTTTCCCCGCCCATCTCATATTTTTATCTGTGAGAAGAGCGAGACAGAGTGGAGAAAGCAGAGAGAGAGAGAGCTGAAAGTGGGTCGAGGGTTGGATGAAAGGAGGGCAGGGAAAGCAGAGAGGCGGCAGGTAAATCCAGAGTTAAGATAGACAGTCTTGGAGTAGACAGGAAGGTTGACATGAGAGGAGAGGAGTGTGGGGTAGGAGGAGAGGGAATTTACCTAGAAAATCTATCTCCTACATGTATACAAAAGTATATAAAATATAAGAATGGAAAGAATGGAGCAACGGGAAAAAAATAGAAAAGAAAGCCCACAGAGAAAATCTGGATTCGGCTGAATCATTCGAAAAAAGATCAGATTGAAATTGCATGAGGTTAGGCGATTCTCTCCTCTTTTCCTCCACCTCCTACCCCCCTTTGTTGATCATCAGGGAAAGGGAGTAAACTAGTAAGAGAGATATACAAAATTTTCAAAGAAAAAAACACACACACACTCAGAAAGACTTGTATGCATTCATGTTCATGCACACTCATGAAACTTTCACTCTGTCTTTGTCTCCACTCTGTCCTCCATCATACATACGGATTTTAATGTTCAAGTAAAATTACTGTCTCTTTCTCTCTGTGCACTTTTCTCTGCTAACGCATTTTAAGAAGCCGAGGACTAGCTTAGAAGAAGAAAAGGGAACGACAATAGTAATAAAGCTGGAACTAGACCAGAGTTGCACGGACTAAAAAGGGATATGTAATCCAAGCTTCCAAGCTGAGAAGAAAAGAAAAGAGGAGGAGGTACTTGGGTGGTGTTTAGAAGATGTGTGTGTGAGAGAGAAAGAGAGAAAGTGTACAACTGGCGTTGGAGGTGGTCGTCCCAGTTGCCACTTTGTCAGGGGTTGTGAATGTAAAGCATAATTCGAGGTGATCGGGAAGAGAGTTGAGGAACAGAGAGAAAAGGGGCTAAACCAAATAACTCTTTTTCTGACGTAATGTAACGTAAGGGACAAGAAAGAGAGAACGTGTGTGTGTGCATATCAAGGGAAGACAAAGATGGATAGAAAGATAAGGGTAAGGTGATATCAATTGCTTGTCACTGAACAGAGAAACTTACTTTAGTCTCTTCCATCCTCCGTGTCTCTCCATTTCCTTCTGTGCATTGGGAGGGGGTTCAGTCTGGGGTGTACTTCTGTATGAGTAATAAGGCTAGGTGGGATCTGGCATAGAGAGAGAGAGGAGAATGTCATGAATGGGTGTGGAGGAGGACAGTTGAGAGTTGTCGTCCACAGACGACAATCAGGTTGACTCTCCTCTTCATTCCCTTCCAGAGAGTTTCTTCAGTTTTTGGAAAATACACCCGGGCAAAAATCCGAGCGATGAGGAATCAATGAATGGAAGAGACAGGGGAGTCCCACAGGCAAACTACAGACTGTGTGTGTGTGTGTACAGACATATAACTATTTATATCTAGATGAAAACTTTTAGATTACTTTATCCGACTGTGAGTAAAGTCTTCAACTATGGGAGTTTTTTTCATCCGTTCCATCCCGGCATCTCCATAAAATAGAGGCAAGAAAAAGAGAATGTGTGTCATAATCCATTCTACTCTGGCTCCTCCGTGTGCTTGAGAGAGAGAGATGAGGATGAAAATAGTGGACTCTCAATATTGAGAGAAACTTGTTGTTGCTCTCTCTCTCTTCTTTTTTTCTCGAGCCGTGCTTTACTTTTGGAGATGAGAGTTGAAAATGATTTTTATTCTAGCTCCGTTTCTCGTGTCACAACACACACACATGTGGAATCCACAAGACAAAAGTCAAATCAGGAAGGGCAGGGTAGGAAGGAGAGAAGAGAGAGAGTTCACAACTTGTCATTTTCCCCTATAAACTAACAGATAGCTACACACACACACAAACAGTGAGAGTTTTTTCCATCATTTTTATTCTATTTCATTCTCTCTATTTGTCTCTCTCTGTGGATTAAGCCAGGAGACTCCCACATCCATCCACACTCAACTTGGAACACTCTTCCTTTCCTTTACAGACAACCAGAAAGAGAGTGTGAGAGTGTGTGTGTCTGTGCACTGTGTATATGAATAACGTTGGATGGAAAAGAAACTTTTTTACGCTCAAACAATCTTACAAGTATGCTGGCTGTGTGTGTGTGTCTCTGGTTCCCTTTTACTTTTATGAGAGTGAGTTTGTGTGATGAGTGGTGGCAAAGACTTAGACATAATATCCCAGACACTCATACTATGTCAACATGGTCCTCCCTCCGCTTTTCTTTTGAAACTACTCATCATCGTCAATTTTATATTCACCTCCCTCCTCCCTCCATGTCTATAATCCTCCATTTTCTCTCTTTTGTACACCAAGGGGCATCGTATTGAGATGTATGGAGACACATGCACACACACACGCTATGTATGCTGGTTGGTAGTGGTAGTAAAAGTTAGAGAATGTCGTGAGATAGGGGAAAACTTTTATGGATTTTTCTACATGGTGTTTGGATGGTTTTTCGCTGAATTATAAATATTGACTGTAAATTTAACTCTCGCTCTCTTTTTTTTCTTTGCTTCTATTTAAATCTTTTAATGTATCTTCTATTCCTAGTAGGACATAGTATATCATACTAAAATTATATTAACGATACACCAACTCTGTTCCTCCCTTTTTTCAAGTTGAACGTTCAGTTCAGTTGGTTCTAAGAACTTTTGAGGAAAATGGAAAACTTTTGTGCATGCACAAAAGTGTCATCGGCATAACATTATTATTTTTTATTTTCGAGGAAAACAATGGAGAAAAGAAGACGGAAAAAATTTTAGATGCTGGTCCTCAGTCTCGTGTGTCAAGAATTAACAGGTTTAATTATTTGTGTATCAAATTGCATTTACTTTATGCAATAAAAAAATTAATTAGTGATGCAAATTTTTTAATTATTCATCCCTTTACCTACCTTTAATGAATTTTTTTGTCATTCTCCACAAAAATGTCCGCAGCTACTCTTCGGCGGCCGCAGTCGAACATTGACAATTGTTTTCCTTCAAAAATGTACGGAAATGAATCACTTTTAATTTGTCTGCCTCTCTTAATCGATCTAATCTTAAACAATCGCAAAAGAATCGTCATGATCTTTAAGAATAATAAGTTGACTTTCTCTTTTAGAATATTGGATGGATCCTCAAATATTTTTAATAAATAACTTTGTAATCACAATGATGGTGATGATGAACACACACACTCTCTCCCGTCCACCGCTCAATCAATTAGTCCAGACACTGTCTTCTGCCTTGGATGGCTGACGGTTCACAGAGCCGAGGAGGAGTAACATTAGTGAGGAGACAGGGAGTGAAAATTGGGGTCAGGGCTTTCTCCATGTCAATTCTAATTTCTTGAAAAACAAATTTCTCTCTCTCCCCGGTCACACACTTACACACACACAGGCAGACACACGCACAAGAAGAATTGTACAAAAGAGTAAATCCGTCCTCCGTGGTGGTGTGAAATGCCAGCACACACACACACTCACTCTCCCTCACCAACACCAGTACACTCACACACAACTGTTGTGGGATGTCCAGGGAGGCGGAGAGGGAGGAAGAGAGAGAGAGAAGATTTTCACCAGATTCACACACAGACACACACACACAATCCTCTTTTCTCCTTCTTCTCACCTCCTCCTTTTATCTTTTTATATTAAACTTCAGACAGACACCCCATCCTCCTATATTACATTATATATTAAGTACACGAATGAATTCCTTCCCTGCTTTGTGTGAGGAGAGCACAAACAGTGGTGGACACACACACACTCCAAAGACAGAGACAGAGAGAGGAGGGAAGACCTTGGGGCATTCTTAAGTTCCATAGCTCAATGTCATGGAGTCATCAAGAATGCAAGAGGTACTTCGTGTATTTGCTAAGTGAGTTGATTCAAAATTGATTGATTTCCCGATTTTTTGTCTCAACATTGTCCACACACACACACAAGTCAGAGCTAAACAGCAGCAGGGAAATAAAGAGCCACCTTTTACACTGTCCTACTCTCTTTCTCTTCTTCCAGGAGAAAGACAGTCATAAATACCAGAGTACACTCAGTAGATTCAATAATTTGCTCAATTATCAACCACTTTTACTCATTAAGAGAACTTGAGTATAATTTTGTATGTAATGGTAAATGGGGATTTCAAAAATATGGTTTATTATTAGCACAAATTGATTTTATGAAAATATATTTGTTTCACTTTAATTTTAGTCCATCCCTCCACACAAACACGATCGGCGAAATGTAAATATTTTTTGAAATAAATATCTATGGACAGTAACTGGAGAAAATAAATTTGTTTGGGAGAAAGTTTCAAAAAATCCAGGAAAGCAGTTCTACACACACACGATCTCGACTCACTCAAAATTCACCCGATGACACTGTTCAAAATTCTGACACGGTTCGTTGAGGACTGTGTTTTGTAATCCAGGATCAAGTATCAGGAGAGACGTGGAGAGGAGGAGATTGAATTAATTTCCTTGTCCATTTCCTTCACTCCTCCTCACATCACAATCACTGATAGTCAAACTGGTGAGGGTGTTTCGTGGTTTTGGTATTCAAGAAAGAGTTGGAGGGTTGAAGGAGCCTGGGCGGACGACACATTTTTTGTGGCTGGTCCCACATGATCGACAGAAAAGAGCATTTCAATTGGATGTGAGACCCGGGTGTGTAAAGTGTGAGACTGACTGTGTATATGGAGTGGAGGGAAAGGAAGAGAAAAAATGCGGGAAATGAGCCGTCCGCTACACGGTAGTGTGTGTGTGAGAGAGTGAAAGAAAGAAAGAGAGAGAGTGTATGGTGATCTACTCAAATGGAGATCGGACAAGAAACTAGATCCAATCACCAGACCATTTCCCTCGTCTCAGCTAAAGAACTTTTTTGTGTTTTATAACCACAGCGAATACGCAAGCGGGAAAAAGGAAGGGAAGCGGCTCAGCCTAGCCTTCTATTCTCAGTTCTAGCCCCCTTTTCTCCGCTCCGTTCTTTAGCTTTTGGTCTCTCTCTCTCCCTCACACACACAGACACACACCACTCTGACTCAAATTTTGAACGTCACTCTCACTCTCCACTGCCTTCAATACAGCACATTCCCCCAACCACACACACACACTTTAGTTGTAGATAGACTAGAGTCCACTCTCTCTCTGAGCCTTAATTCTTATCTCGTCTCCTCACTTTCTCCCAAAAAAAGTTTGTCTGATCGTGACTGATCTTCTTCTGCCCTCCCCTCTCTCTTTCTCTCTGTGTGTATGTATGTGTGTGTGGAAAGCCCCTTGTACAAATTATTCTAACCTCTCTCTTACTTAAACACTCTGTTGCGCCGACAATCACTCCACTTTATCTCTCTCTCTCTCTTCCCGAAAAAAACTAAAAGATACACTCAATTCTCTTTTACTTAGCCAAATTCTGCCACCATTGCCATGTTACACAATACCCGGGTGAGATGAGGGGGAGAAAGTAGAGTGCGTGTAGCTGGTCCTCCCATTCTCTACTGTAATACCGGATAATATTATGTATCCATTTACACTTTACATCCTTCCTCTTTCTTTTCCCAAAAGGATTCAGTAACGTTTCTTTCTCGTCTTCTTCCTTCCTTCCATGTGAGTGTGTGTCTAGTTCACGGAGAAAGTGAATCTCTTATACTTTGTTCCTGGGCCATGGAGTAAATATTGTGAATTTCATTCTAAATTAAATTTTTCTCAGGAAAAGAAGTAAGCACTCCAGATCCCAGTCACCCCCACTTCCGCTTGTCTCCTTGTATCCTCGTAGAAGTAAAATGTCGACAAATGTAATGGCCTTGTCGTTGTACACTTGATGCTAGTTCTATTATTGATTTGGATGGAAATACTTCTGGATTATTATGTACACTCAGACAATCTTTTGTGTGCCTTTTGTGTGCTACTCTACTGCAGTTTTAGATGCTGGAAAAAGTTGACCAGTTGAGTGAAAGTGTGATTAGAAGTTTTTGATTAAAAATATATTTTTAATATTCTTGTCACTGTCTGTACATTTACTAGATGGATGCATACATTTTTTGATTCAACAAAAGTTTTACAAGGATATTTGCACACGTACACACAATTTTAATTAGACTAATCAATAAAAACAATTTATAATGAAAAGTTGGGGGAGTCGGCGAGAGTTTTTAATAATGTGGATTTTTCTCTCTCTCGCTGTCTCTCCATTCATATTCACAAGGTCGCCCCCAACATGTCAATATAATAGTACCTTGTACATTTTTCTGGGCGTGAGTCTAAATAAATATTTACCATGTTCCGTTCCAGTTTATATGTACACATACGTCCGCGTACATGTCATACATAAGACAGTCAAGGTGTGAAGTGAGTAAAATAAATACATAGTTTTTTAGTTGTACACATCACACATACATTCTCAAGGAGTGTGGATATTTTGGGATTATAAATGTGAGAGAAAAGGGTGGAATGGGATTTGATATGATTAGATGTGTCGGAGGTGAAGTTATAATAAAGTGCCAATAAAGTTTACTCTCATCTGCCACTAGTAAAAGTAGGAAGGTCTCTTCTTTCCCCTGAAGGACTCACAATCGGTGAAAACGAGTCTGGAAGGAGTTGTACATGGGAGGAGGAGAGTGAAAGATCCGGATGACACTACTCTCATCATCAAAGTCAAGGTTGGGTGCGGGATGCTGGGACGAGTCATCAAGCCGGGAAAAGTAGCCCCATTCATGATATGGGTCATTGTCAGTTCGGGCGAGGATGGAATGAGGGGTTGTTGTGAGGAAGGAGGGTGCCAGCTCAAACCAAGCCCAGGGTGTCGGTTTTGCGTACGTCCAAGTCCGAAAGTAGACGTAAGCTGACAGGACAATTGCAACTCCGATCACAGCTGCAGGAGAAAAGAAAGCAAAAGAAAGTTTAATGATTTGCAAATTATTGTGTTCAAACTTTGAATTCAATTTTAGTATATATTTTTAAATGTTTTAAAACTTGATTTTAATTCTAATATCATGTTAGATCTCACCAGCAGTAGAATCGGCTGCCAAAATCCCTCGGATTCCATCCTGGTACGTGAGGTCATCATCATAAAAAATGGAAGAGATTGTAGTGGTGAGAGTGTCATCTCCATAATCCTGAGACTCTTCTTCTAGTCCAAAAAGCCAGTCAGAGAGTCGAGCCAGGAGGTGAGGAATGTCAAAGATGGAGAATGAAGAGGATGGCCTTGGAGAAAGGGAATTTTTATCGAGGTGTACAACATCATAGTATACATCTGCGGATTCTGGAGCTTGTTCTGTTGTTGGAGGTTCAAATGTATTGAATGGATAGCCCAGAGCAGCTGAAGAATCTTCTTCTTTATTTTTTTGTGTCGGATTGACTCTCACAATTTCGGATTCCATGACTTTGATTGTCTCCCCCACTTTCTGCTCATCTCCCTCTTCCTCAAGGAGGGCTGTAGAGTTGTTGCTGTTTGAGTGGTCCATGATTTGGGGGCTGGAGACAATTTTTACTTGGGTTGATGATGGAGGAGGAGGGAGAGAAGACATTTCTTCCGTTTTCTCACCAGCTCCAGGCTTTTTTCCCTGAATGTCGTCACCCCGAGGAGAAAGCAAGAACATTTCTTCTGTATCTCGAATACTGTATCCGCTATTGTTTGTTGAAGTGGAGACAGGAGGAGGTGGAGGAGGAGAAGGGAGAAAATGAATGTCATTTGTGTTTGTATTTGTGAGGGGAGTAGAGACACTCAAGTGGATCTCTCCATTGTCTCCTTCCTGTCCGACCATAATATCCTGTGTTTGAGGTGGAATCTTTCCATCCGCATCCAGATCCGAGATGACAGGAAAGGAGGGAGAAGAACTGTCTTCTTTTATTTTTGATAATTTCTCTTGAGTGTCAATAGTCAAGTTTAACCCTTTAACACTGTGGAATGTGGATAACAATGGACCGGGATTAGATGGACTTTCCTTCACTTCCGAGTAATCCTTGGACATTTCTTTTTCTGTTGTTGTGGGTTGTGCTGTCGTTGTTGTTGAAGATGGTTGGACAAATCGGTCTAGGAAGGATATGAATGGATGCTTGTAGGGTCGAGTTGCAGTGAAATGTGAAGGTTCATTCCGTTCATGTTGAAAGGCCAACATGTCATTCACTTCCTCGGTGTCTGGATCAAAGTCCAATTTTCTGCAAACATTGAAAAGTCAATGTGAGGTCAGGGGAATTTTCTTTCATTGATTTTAACCTCTACACAAAAATCCATGGATGTACAGAGTGTACAGTAAAAGAATTTGGGGGTTTTTATTGAAAGAGACAAAAGCTTTCGTGTCATTTCTGTACCATGTCATTTGATCACAAATTTTAAAGAATCAGAATTTACTACTGCTGCTTTATGTAAAACATGTTTAACTTTGTCGAAATCTTTTTCAATTTTTGTTCGTGGAAATTATTCTGAAATTTTGAATAACCTGTATATTCCTGTGTCAACATTAGCTACATTTTGAGATAAATACTTCTGCAGAATCCTATCTGAAAGAATGTCCTTTCAGTTTGAAGATCAACAGAGATTCAAAAGAATTGCACATCCTTTTTGAGATCATCAAAACATCAGAAATTCGAAAAGTTTTCTCTCTTCTCTACAACTAACAATCTCCTTGATTATAAATGGAATTGTGAACACATTGGACAAAATTCCATTTTCTTCATTTTTCACTAGTAAAGAAATGTGTAAGTACAGGGTGGACCAAAAGTAATTTAAAAAGTTAATAATTTTTCATTGCTAGAGTTTTGATCGTGAAGAGTTGGGTTTGGTGTCAAAAGACAGCCCATTTCGGGGGATTTTTTTCCACATATT
>WJFB01000726.1:0-49257 GCA_009870185.1 Pygmarrhopalites habei | reverse complement strand
ATTGGCAGTTCCCCTCACGATCGGGAACGCAGATTCTCTTGCCGCCAACGGCGGCAAATGAACATTTCAAATCTGTTCTTTGAACGAGACGACTGAATTTGAAATGTGCATTTGCCGCCGTTGGCGGCAAGAGAATCTGCGTTCCCGATCGCGAGGGGAACCGCCAATGAAAAAAAATCGGACTGTAGATATTTGAAAAGTCGTTCGCCTGTAGCGGGTGACCCAATGGATGAAATTTTTTGGTGCCATGAACAAAAGTGTTCAGAATGAACCCAGAAACAAAACCCGAGAAATTTGCATTTCGACGGGGAGACATTTACCGTAAGCCGGGTGCCCTGCCCTTTAAAAGTTATTTTCATAAAAAAGCAGAATACTTAGTGACAACAAATAAAGAATAACTCACTTCAATATCGCAACACAACAGCATAGCGATGAATCTTCTATACCATCCTCCTTCAGAGGTGACTACGACCTTAAGATTATGACCCAAGAATGAATCCCCAATGGATACTGTAAAATCCCGAGCTCGAGCTTGCCGAAGTGTCAATAATAACTAGGCACAAAAAATATTTACTATAATTTCACTGTCAATTCATTATTATTATTATAGGGATTGGGACAAAAGAGTGCAAAATTATTTACTTCGTAATAACTGTCGTCCACAAGAATTATGTCACGACTGTAGAAGGTTTTACGAGAACCGGGTGGTTTACTACGATCCGGGTCAGGACCCTCTCAACTTTTCAATGGTCCAACATACTTGACAGCTGACAAAATATGAAGGGAGTAGTGGGTGAAGGTCCCTTAGTATTAGAAAATTAACAATTTGACTATGAAAAACTAATTTTATTTTGTGTTTGCTATTTATTGCAAGTTTTATGAATTTGATCTGTAAAATTTATAAATTTCTTTTAATTATAAAAGGCTGTGTCTACCCGAATGATTGCTGGTATCTGGTGGTTCTTCACCTTGATCATGGTGCAATTTTCTTCATTTTTACCGTATTCGTCCATATATTTTTGGGATTGCACGACAATAATTATGGAATTTATTTGCGACATATTCCAGGTATCTTCTTACACTGCCAATTTAGCAACATTTCTCATTGTCCAAGATTTGGATGAGAGCATCAAGAGTTTAGCAGATTTGCCAAAGCAGACCAAAGCAAAATATGGCTGTGTCCTCACTGGAACAACTGCATCATTTTTCCGAGTAAATTATTTCTTCTCATCTATTTATTTCATATAATATATGTATGTGTGTTTTCATTCGCTAAAATGAAAATATAAAATACGCAGAATTCTCCTTTTGACCTACATCAACAAATCTGGAAGAATATGGAACAAATGAACAAAAAGCATAAGGTGTTTCTTCAAAAAAATTCAGAGGGTGTCAATCGGGTCATCAACGAAAATGGTGGATATGCCTTCTTCATGGAGTCCACCCTCATCGAGTAAAGTTGCTAAACTTTTTCCCATTAAAATTTTCCTCATTAAAACATTGGACTAATTTTAGGTATACAATCGAACGGAATTGCAAACTGGCCCAAGTCGGTGGACTCTTAGACAGCAAAGGTTACGGAATTGCACTGCCAAAAGGTTCTAAATACAGGCAACAATTCAGCAGTGGAATTTTACGACTTCAAGAATCCGGAGTCCTGGACGAACTCAAAAGAAAATGGTGGAAAGAAGAAAGAAAAGAAGAAGCCTGTCCTGTAAATAAATAACTTTTATTTTAATTGGTGAAAATCTCTTTGATTAAAAAAATGACGTAATTATTCTAGGCTGGAGGGGACGGGGACAGTGTCAAGCCGTTGAAACTTGCAAATGTGGGTGGTGTTTTCGTGGTTCTTATAGGTGGTTGCATCATGGCCGTGGTCTTTGCATTTTTAGAATTCTTTTGGAAGTCCAGAGAACTGGCAGCCAATGCAGGGGTACAAAATTATTTAATTCGAATTATTTTCGTAAGCAGTTAAGCTATCTATAAAGCGAGTTTACCAAGAGCGTATAAAGTGGCAAACGGCGTTTAAATTTCTCATTTTTTATATTCCAGGAATCCTTAGTGCATGAAATGTGGAAAGAACTTCGCTTTGCCCTAGCCTGTCAAGGAGACACAAAACAAGTGAGGAAAAAATCTTCATCGTCCCTCAACGGAGGTCAAAATGGGAGTAATAAAGGAAGTAAAGGAAGCAATCCATACCTGGATCAACATGTCAATCAAAATGAAGGGCAACCAAATCTGGGATCCATACCAAAATTGACTAGTAGTAAACCATAGCTGTAGTTGTCTTCTTCATTAATTAAATGGGTAATGCAAAAACTATTTAAGAATTTAAATAGTCGGCAATTTTGTTCTTGTCAAATTGTCTAGTCTTCCACCACTAACTCTTTGTTGGGTCCACCTTTCCGAGTGCATAAATATTGTTAGTGGAGTCCAAGTATGCTTTTTTGTCAGTTATACCTATACAATGTATAGATAGTAAATTCGTGTTGGTTCTACTGTTGCTTTGACCTTCGTAGAGTAAAAAAAAGACATGACCCTTCTTAATATTTATTATTGTCAAGATTTCTAAACATTTTCGTAGAAATAAAGTTTTGAAAATGAAATCAAGTGACGAGGATGAAAAGGAATAAATAATTATGGTATAAAAATTGATTTTTAAAAGAATTCGTTTTTTGTTTATATCATTTTTGAAAAAAACGCCTGAGAGTTTTCCTTTTGCAAGCTGAGATTATTGTCTTTTCCCAGCCTACTGAATACATTTTGGTCTTAAAAATGCGTACATTTTTTATGTGTGTGATAATATAATATTTTTTTGAAAAAATCATTTTTTATTTCTATTTTTGTTCCCTGAAGCAGAGGAGGCGGAAGTCATACTTTTGACCATTTCTTTTCTCTGTACCTCCAACAAATCCTCGAGATGACCCACCCGGAAAGAAGCCTTTTCAAGTTGTTTCTGTAATTCCAGGATTGTCTCCTCTTTCTTCATCATGGCTTGAACAACCCTTTGACCCACCTTGTCCAACTCTAAATCCTTCTCCATTCTCACTTTCTCCAATTCCATTTGATGTTGTTCTTGTTCCATTTTATGTTTCGATTTGAGTTCCACGACTGATGTTTTAACAACCATACAATCTTGTTCTAGGGATTCAATTTGTGACCCAAATTCCCTTCGAATGACTGCAGTCAGATTAGCTCTCTCTTCCATCATTTTCATGTTACTGTCAACCAATTCAGAATTTTGTTTTTCTTTGAGACTAAGACTAGTTTTGAGAGAGAAAATTTCCTCTTCTTTCCCAATCAATTCGGCTTTAACTTGAGAGAATTTATTTTTGAGTTCTTTTTCCGCCTCCTCAAAATCCTGGATTTCTGCTTGGAATTTTTCTTGTAGTCTTTTGAGTCTAGATTCGTAAAGTTCTTGCTCTTCTTTCCATTGTCTCTCGAATTCTTGCCTTAATTTTTTCTCTCTCTCTTCCATCTCTGCCTCTCTCTCAACTTTATTAGCTTGACTCAAAATCAATTCTTTTTCTGCGATGGCTTGTTCCAATTTTTTGGTATAGTTGGCCATGTAGGATTGACGTTCAGCTTCATGGACATTTGTCAAAGTTTTCAATTCAGTTTCATGTCGTTTTTCCGCACCAGTCAATTTTGTTTCGTACTGTTGTTTGAGAGAGTCATACTCGACTTGAGCTTTCAATTCAACTTTTCGAACATTTTCCTGAATGAGTTCTTTAACTCTTTGTTGTTCAACATCAAATCGTTCTCGCTCTTCGTTCAGTTCGTGAAGGAATCGACGTTTTTGAGCTTCCATTTCCTGACCAACATGTTCCAAATCGGACTCGTGACGACGAGCAAGAAGGTCACGGTCTCGGGTTAGACACTCGTCTTTCTCTTTCATCATTTGTTCCCGAATTTCTTGACTTTGCTTGACAAGTTTTCGGGAACAACGTTCTTCCATTTCATGGAGTTCATTTGCGTGCCAAGCTCTCATTTCGGACATTTCTTGTTGATGTCGTTGAATGACTCTTTGGAGTTCGGGTTCTAATCCTTTTATTGTGGTTTCACGGATCTCTTGAGTTTTATTACCCATCCATTTGACACGGCGAGCTTTTTCTGATGTTTCCTGGATTCGACGAAGACGTTTTATTTCTTCGAGATGTTTCTCTTGGAGGGCTTTTGTCTGGTCTTGGTATTTCAATTCGGAGTCTCGGAGGTCACGAAGGATTTTCTCACATTTGTCTTGCAGGGTTCTTTTCTCGGCTGAGTTAGTTGGAAAAAGAACTCAATTAATATTTACGGCATGACATTTTTTTTTTCAATTATTTAAAATAATTTCTTTGAAGTACTCACCAATCAGTTGGTCAACAAAGGCCTGGTGACGGGTAAGGGCCAGTTCAAATTCCTCCTGCTGCAACTTGAGTCGTTTCTTGAAGTCTCTTTCAGAATTTCTAAAACGAGTGATTAATAATCATTTTATAGATAAAACTGCGTAATTACAATTAAAACTCATTTTGAAAAGAGGAATACTTTATGTGGCGCATGTTGAGCTCTCGCTGGTTAATTAAAGTTTCTTCTAGGACCGTGATGTTGTGTTTGTGCTCTTCAATCTTTCTTTCCAATAGTAGTATCTAAAAAAATAGATATTTTGGAATAAATTGAATTTTTAATCAATTTTTGATATGTTTAAAAATTAAATTTGGACAAAAATGATGGAACTTGGCAGCCATTCATATGTTGGGCTTTGACGCCATTCAATAATAAAAACTATGAAAAGAGTGTTTCTAGCAAATAATTTGTGTATTTGAGGCTTTAAAATGTAGAAAGCCACATGAAGCGTTCTGCCAAGTTCCAGGCAGAGAGTTAAATGTCCATTAAAACATTGGGAAAAATTTGTATTTAAAAATATGAAAAATTACTTCTCGTGCCAACTCTACAGACCCACGACGGATCAAAGAGTCCATTCTAAAATTCAAAATGTGATTAGTCATGGTTCATTATTATTTTTAAAAGAAAATTGCATAGTTAAAATGGTATTTTTTTCGAATGCAGGCTTATGTTGACTCCGAAAGGTCAGAATATATTTTGCACATTTTTCTTAAAAATTGTTACACTTCCACGCCGTTTGCATTCATTCATAGTGAATTTGTGTGGGAAGAACAGGTTAGAAATGATCCATAAATAAAAGTAAACGGCGTTGAAGTTAAGCCTGTGATTGCCCTAGTCCAAACTCACATTTGATTCGGAAACTCTGACCGAGACTGATGATAATTATTCTGAAAAGTGTCTGGAACCGAAGAAGTTGACGGATGTTGTCCATGTGCCTCATGACCCTTACCAATTTTCAGATGAAATAATGTTTCCCGATCCGACCTCTCGACTTCGTCCAGATATGAAAATATATTTCTAGAATTTTCTCGAAATTGTCAGAATTAATTTGTATTTAGATATTTGACCTGAGGGATAATAAAGACAGATCAAAAACTCACTTTGTCTTTTCATCCGTGGTCTCCCATCGAGGAGAATGGGCCAGCGAAACTGAGGCTGGTCTTTGTCTACCCTCAAAATTCGGATTATTAAGTCTGATTGGCTCTTCCGGGTAAGACCTGGCACTATGAAGTCCATCACTATTTCCTAAATTGTGTTCAAATCCCCTATTATTACTACTATTATTTTGATTCGGACTGTCCAGTGGGGGAAGTCTCGGGGTGGACTGACATGAAAGACTGGAAGTGACGGATGCTCCTCCGGAACCGGAGATTATTGTCATTGCGGTGGAGGTGGTTGTGAACCGACTATTTACTTTCCTCGGAGACAAACTGTTACTACATGGGATCAACTGGGGAGAGGGAGAACTGGTCGGGGTACAAGGTCGGGACGGGTATTGTTCAAAAAATTGAGCAGGTGGTGAAATGGAAGTGAGGCTTGGTAAAATTTTCATTTTATCCAGAATCTCCTCATTTGATTCTCCTCCTCCATTCCCACAGTCCCCTTTCCCAAGAGGGAACCCGAAATTTAGTTTCTCTTCATCCTCAATCCTTTTGAGAGTGGCTAGGATCCGAGAGTAAGATTCTTTTGGGTCGGGTCCCGACTCCAATTCCCTCTTATCCCGATCTGTCCGATCCGAGTAGAAAGCGGGTGGAGGACCGGGAGACATTACGGGTGAATCTCTTCTAGACGATGGGGAAGAAGTAACGGCACGTAAAGGATGAGAAGGTCGGGTATTTGTCGGTGGAAAAATATTGGGATCCGAACTTTGACCGTCATTCTCTTCTTCGTCGTTCTCTGAAATCGGACTCTCTCGGAGGGAGTGGAAAAGAGTAGACTCGACCTCTCGGTCACATTCCCGTTCTCCACCTACTTCTCTTTCCCGGTCCGGATTTGTGGTGGTGGTAGTGTCCAGTTTTTGAAAACTGACCCTTGCGGATTTGTTTATGTGTGTCGTACTGGAGGAGTGACGACGGGCTTTATTATTGTTGTTGTTACTCACGGCTGTTGTCGTGATTGTTGTGGTGGAGGAAGAGGGGACTTTGAAGGGACCTGTCGTCCTCAATCTTATTGGAGTTGACCGAGGTGGCTTGCTACTATTGTTTGTACTTATTTTTAAATTCAAATTGTTTGTTTTTCTACCCGTCATCCTGGACTGAATGTAGATTGACAGGATTTCGTCAATTCTTTGTTGGTGAGCCTCACTGGCCTCGCTGGACATGCGAATGGCTTTAATTTCGCAAGGGGACTCTTATTTAAATGTCCGAAATCTGCATTAAATGGAATAACCCCATTAATCGTACAAAATCAAAGATTTTAATAATAAACTATTTATTATTATTATTGTTGTGTTTAAACGATTTATTTACTTACCCAGGTTTACGATTTAGTCAAAGTCCAGCTCGTAATTAGGATTACTCTCCTTCAATCGTGTGTGCTTCATGTAGATTTGTACAATCTTAAATATATTTTCCTAATAAATTAAGTGTTGGCTTTGTACGAAAATTGACACAATTTTTATATTTGTAAAGATTTTAGAAAATCAATGGTAATTCTAAGGAGATAAGAATTGCGTAAAACCCTCATTCTTTCCTCCTCGTTAAAATCATCTAAAATAATAAACAATGCAAAAAAATGTGGATTTTGACAAAAGGGGTAGTTTGTGTGAGAGATATTGAGGCTGTTGGAAATGTGCGATCAATTAGGTTGTTTTCCCCTCGTCAACTCTTTTGTTGACTTCCGATGCGTTGCCCGGGCAACGGTTGCTGAGACTGGCAAAACGTTTCGCCCGGTCTGCAGGTGACAGGATTACACTCACACACAATGATTACCTAATACCCTCGTCCGAATTAGACTGGAGCGACAGAAATCTTGCTTTGTAGACTCAAATTTGGAAATTATTTATTTACATTGTGAATTTTTATTAGTGAATAATTAGTTATTCAGGAGCAATGCAGGGGAAGGCCATTGGGAATTCATTAGTGTAGATCAAATTAGTTTAAGATTTTAAACGTACTTAAGTATGTGTTAATTAAATACTTTTAAATTCATTCTAGTTAGATAAATGTCAAAGTGAATTATTTTTGTGCAGCTACAAAAGGCAAAATTTTCAGGCAAAGAATTCTTCGTGATTATCTAATTTCATAAAATGTAATCTTTGACCCAGTCATTTTTGCCATTTTCGAAATCCCAGTTTAGCTTTCAGTCTGTAGTTCTTTCTCATTACTGTTTGCTGGCCACAATCAGACTGACAAAATTATCAATGACAATGGAGAGGACGGTCAGGAGTAGTGACTTGTCCACATCAAAAAATGACCCAAGTCGGACAGTCAATGATTTTTGAGCTCTGAGGAATCTCCTAAACCAATCCGATCCTGGCTTGAGTGTTCTATTCCTACTCTCCAGGGTGACTGTGGACACTTGGTCGATGCAAGCCATTTTCCCGTACATCAGCCAAAAGATCATGAAAGGAAAGAGAAATCCGATGAGGGCAGGGACAGTCGGAACGGTCACGACGTTGAAGAGACGGATGATGAGGACACAAATGTAAAAGATTTCCATCCCGAGGATCCAAGTGTTGTAACAATAATTAAAGTGTGACTGGATGACCCGCAACTCTGTAAATTCACTCACAAACTCTTCAGGTCGAGCCACTCGAGTCAAGTCGTCCGAAACTCTGTTCAAAAATTATGACAATTAATTAAATTTACAACTCGCATTGATTTCTGTACACTGACCGGGTGAGGGCGATGATTGGTTCCATGACGAAGACGTAGGCAAGAATGGAAGTGATGAAAAATAAATTGGTAGCAAGAGGCATGAGAAGAAGAAGCGTGTGTGGCATCTGACAGAGGATGATGAGTGGAAGGGGTAGGGCCTTGGGGTTCTTAAAGAGGGACAGAATCAGGAATGGGAGTTTCGGATTTTTGAGCATCCCTTTCAATCGACTGTAGAAGAAGAAGCAAAGGACAAAGAGGACGTAAGGAAACACGAAATTGACAATTCGGTGACTCTTGACCTGCTCTCTACTTTCTATGGGGTGGGATTCTGTAATTAACAAACCATTAAAATTAGTTTTCATCCGTATGTCAAGAATAAATTGTGGAGTTACGTTTCTTCTGTTCCATTTTCTGGATGAAGGCGTTAATGATTTTGTGACGACAGCCGTAAGAATGATGGAGAGTGTAGGGGATGCTGAATGTGAATAGATACTGGATCATAAAATTGTACTGTCGAATCTTGGCATTCACATGAGCCGCTCTGAACACAATCTGGAGATTTCTGGAGAACTCAAAGAGCATCGTACAGAAACAGATTGACATCTGGATCCACCACCGCACCCGGTAAACCCGACTCTCCACGAACCGGACTGTTGGTGTTCCATAACTGGCATCCCACCGATAAGGGAAAAATCCAAGGTAGTAATTTAGATTGACTGCCAGTCCGACTATCTTCAGAGCAAAATCGGCAATCATCCCCTCCCCCACTCTCAACCGAAAACTGAGGTCACAACAAAACCAGATTCGTCCTGTACTGGCCGAGCCCGGACAAAGACTACAAAGGTAATATTCAGGAGACGAAGAATTGACAGCTTTCTCCGCCTTGTAATTTGTGTCCCTTGAAGAGTGTCAAAATTTTGAATGTTATGCTTGTGGCAGAGATATGTTATACCGTATTTGACTCAATACAGTCCCACTTTGGATATTTCATTTTCTTCAACATTATGGAATTAATTCAGAGTAGTTGTACACAGTATGTACACTTAAGACAAGGTTCTGTTAGAGTGAGAGCAGAATATATATTATACATTCATGCTAGTATCCTGGCGAATTGCCTTTGGCTGTGAGTAGACGAGACAGTTTAAAGTTTAAATATTAATGCTTTAATTACATGGGTGCAATTCCAGTGTCCTTGTCCACCCGCTGGAAAGAGACAGAAAGGATATTACAGAATCGTTTGAGCTTAGGGGTGATTCAATTAATTTGTAATTTAAGGGAAATTAATTTAGTTAGGCATGTTCGAGAAAATATGTCCAGGGCATCAACTGGGACACATTTTTGTGTATTAATCCAGAAGGAGTGGGGTTACCTTCCTTATATTTTATGCATTTGATTCCCACTTTCAGTCATTAGTCATCTTTTTCATGTTTTCAACTCAGCTCTTTGAAAAGCGTATTATGTTTCTTGTATAATTTTCTTATAAGAATAATAGGTCAATGCCATATGGAAATTTCTAGGTGCTGTCAATTAGGAATAGGAGAATTTTATTGGTTCATACTTTTGGGTTGCACAAAATTTGGCAGCTTTGTATGTACATTTCAGTTTCTTTACTAGTTCTTGGGACATGTTGGAAAGATTCAATATAAATACAGGGTATTATTTATTTAAGTAAAAATCAGAACATTTAAAAAATTAAAGATATCATTTTGTGTGAAAAAGAACGATATGAATACTAAGGACTTCTCTTCACTATTTCGGAGAAAGAAAAACTGAGCGGCGTCAAAGTATGCACTTTGGCAAAAGAATTAATTCCGTCACTGACTCATTGTTTGTGGGGATAATGTATGAATTCATACACACATAAGTTACTTACTTATAGATGACAAAAATGTAAAATGGAATGTGTAAAAATGTTTGTAAAGTTTGTAAAGACAAAAAAATTTGTAATTTTTTGGTTTCTTTTATTCCTTTAAGCCATTCAACCAATTGGTGCGTCATACATTTATAATTCCTTGTATATTGTAAACGGATAGAGTAAGGGAATCAAAATTTTTCTAAAAGCAAAAAATTGGTAAAAATCACAATAGTATTTGGTGTTTGAATGTCTGCTACCAGGTGTGTTTTCAATTCGATGAGACGAATTGTGTAGATCCACACACGCATAATATCCTGTTATTTTTCTACACATCATGTTGACAGTCCCATGTTATGGAGTAGCAGGGAAAAACAATAACTGTGATTTTATAATTCAATCAATTAAGAATATCCACGAATGAACACTTGTTTGAATGGAGCAGGAATGTGTGTGTGTGAAAAGAAAGAGGATTTAAAAAACAGAGAATAAATGTAGACAACAAAGATGGAGTGTACGGAAATAAAATGTTTTAAAAAATAAAATAAGAAAACTAGACAACAACAAAAAGTCTAAAAAAGTCTGATGGATCAAGTCTTGATGATTGAAAATTTGAAACAGTTCAGGTTAAAAAATACATTGGAAATTTGATTTCATTTTTTGCGCTTTCCATCTTTTCTTGTGTGATAAGCTTAGTAAGAGGAAAATAAAATAAATAAATATTTTTTTCCATACAAAAATTATTATTAAGTTTCAATCCAACTGGCTCCAAGCATAGTATAATTAATAATAATAAAATTATTGGTGTGTGTGTGTGTGTGTGAAGTCATTCAATTAATTGTATACAAAAAAATTGGTGAATACCTTTCCCATCATCTCATCAGTAATTTCCAAACTGATAACAAAAAAATTCATAATTTCCAATTCCAAATTTAGTAAATAAATAATATTCTATTCGACAGTATTTTCTGAAAAATCGAAATAATTTTGACAGTAGTCGTCTAATGAATCACAATTTTAGATTTTAATTTGGTTTAATGGAACTTTTAATTGACATTAAAATCATCTTCATGTCCTATCCCTCCACAACTCACCGTCACCGGGTATCTTACTCATTGTATACATACAATTTTTAATATCTCATTTCTTCCCATTTAAATCTCTTCTCTTCAGATATACTTTTCATAATTTGTCAGTCTTTTTCTTACCGCTTTATCATCGTTTATAAATTATTATTGTGTGTGTGTGTTTCTGTGAATTCAATTACATTGGTACAAATAACAGTCGTTTCTTCAGTGCGTCCTCACAATTTTTAAAGGGGGGGGGGGGGCATCTCGGAAATTTCGATTTCTTTTGGGCTTCTACCTTTCCCTTTCTGTTGAACAAAATATTTTAACACAAAATCTGTACAGTTTTATCCTTTCGTCAATCTTCCTTTTATTGCACTGCAATAATTGCAGAGTCATTTTGGGGTCATTGGGAGGACGGGACTCCTTTGAACTCATCTCATGGCTTCCATCATTCCTTTTTCTAAATTATATTTGAAAACGAATAATTTTTGTCAAAACAAAATTAATTTCTACTCATTAAATACTATAAGTAAGTACAACATACTTTTCATGAGGAGGAGTGTGATGATGAGGCCAATGGTGACGAGGATGGAGAAAGTGGACACGACAAAAGCAACTTTATGACTGGAACAGAATCTATTTTTATCAAAAAAATGGATTAGGATATTTTGCAATTAATTATGACAAAACGGGATTTGAGATATGGACTTACTTTCGCATCTTGTGTTTATTTGGTTTCAAATAGCCTGGCTGACCATTCAGTGTGAATCCCCCTATAAAAAAGTACAATTTGTACACACACACACAAATTCCCTTCTGATTAGTCTCTCTCTCTCTGTCTTCATCATATCCAATAAATAATAATGTTGATTTAGTAGTATGGTTGTCTGGTGCAATCATTCCTCCTCTCTCTCTCTCTTTCTCTCTCCTGTTGAAATTCTAACGTGTCTCTTCTTGATCCATGCAGAGAGTGTTTTTCGTAAAATAATCATCTTTCCACACACACAAGACACATGCACTCCACCATAAAAAGCACATTGTTTCCTTATCAAATTGATATTGGCCATGGGCTAAGATTGGCTACATATTACAGTCTGTATTATATTTATGCTAATTATTTACAGTCTACTTTGATTTGAGGAGATTTCTTCATTTTTTTCCACCACTACTACATACATACATATATACATGCATAGTTGATGTCATGTGATGACTCAGCCTCACAGCTTGCAATTATAATTTTGAGCATCAAAAGTCGTGCAACTTGTCTACTACACCTACTATGTATTACTAACGAGTAGAAACGTTGCATGGGATACACACACACTTTGGAGATGGTCAAATTGCGTTATTCTTAACTAATGACTAATTGTGGCATTGTGGACAGAGAAAAAGGGGCAAGTCACCCACCTATCATCACAAAAGTTGAATATTATCGAGGGAAAAAGGGTCAGTAATTTGTAAATATTTTTAAAATAATGTGGACACTTAGTATTCTTATAGCGTTGTCAGACGAGCTCGAAATTTATCTTAAAAAATTGATTTTTAAAATTCTAAATAGGGTAACTTTAATGTTGAGCTTCGACGCCGTTTGTCTACACGGTATCCAGTAGTACAAAGATTCATGTTTTTCCATGTCCTTTCAATTTTTTGAAAATATTAATTATTTAAATGTGGTAAAGAACTCAATTATCAAAATTCACTAATAACCTGTAAAAGCTTTTACAATGAAAAGAGAATTTTCTGCGTATCTATGTGCAGTAACTTTTTTTCAAATTCAGGGAAAACGTTTTTCCTACTGTAACACATCTCTCTGTCCTCAGTTGACGGTAGTCCTACCTGTAACATTAACAATCATTAATTGAATTCGTAAATCCTGAAAGCCGGTTATAGTGAAGCAATGTGAGGGCACGCTGTGTTTAACACACACGTTATGTATTTCTTCGCAAATTCATCGTCCATAAAGGAAAATGGTTGTGCTCACTCTACGTAGTAGCATCAAACTATGTAACCTAGTGTAATGTAATGTAGATACACAGAGTTGAAGAACTATTCCTAATTTATAGTGTTGCTCCTAGCCTTTTTCATGAGAATCGTAGAAAAGACGTGTAAAGGTCTGCCTGTCCATGTCCCCTCCTCCTGTATGAAAACACGTAATGTCCCAAGAGAAGCTCCTCTCAATTCTCACACCTGACATTGGCTCCTCTTCATTAATTATTACCATCTTTCCAGTTTCGACAACTACACAACACTCACCACCTTTCCCTATCCATGCAGAAACAACTCCATAATTATAAACCCAATACGTAAATACATTAGTGCTTCACAATTTATGTACTTTTTGTACAAATAAGGATTTCGGGAAATGTTTGACAATTTCTATTATTACTGTAGCTACAAATTATATAATGTTCTTGCCATTGTTGTTTCTTTTTTGAAATTATTCTAAATGTAAACTCTTCCTCTTGCAATCTATCGCGAAAAAAGTATAATGTCACCACTGGATTTTCCTGTATTACATGTAAATGTTCTACAAAAAAATGTTTAAAACAATTCGACAGGCAAGAACATCAACTGTCTGTTTACATGGCTTCAATGCAATCCACACAAAAACACAGTCATTTGTACATAAGAATAATGATAGGAGGATGAAGACAAGGCTCAAATTAAATTTGTCAAAATGGCCACAAATGTAATTTTGTGTTAATTTTTTCCCTGTCTCTCTCTTTTTATCAAGTTAAAATCCTTCGTGTCCACTTTTTTAATTTGGATTCCCAGGCGTTTGCCTACAGACAAAAGAGTTGAGCGGCTTTGAAGTAGTCGTCCAAGTACACAACTAAGAACTACTGTCATTTTTGCATGACTTTTAAATTAAAACACTAAATTGGGATTACAACACTTGTAGGACTGTGTGTGTCAGGGATGTGTATTGTACAGAATGTTTCACACTTCAAATAAATTGCTGTGTGTATTTTGTGCAGAAAAGGAAGGGAATGCGAATGGAAGAAAAATTTGCGGATGAGCGGATTTTTATGATAAGAAAATTTTTTTTATCACCTTTCCTTAATCCTTCACTACAATAATAATTAATTATTGTATCACTATTAAATACTGTTACTTAAAAATTTTCTACGATTATCTTAATCTCTCCCAAAATTACTTTTGTGTGTCTATAAATGTACACTTTAATATTGTACTGTAGTTTTCCATTGTTTATTGTTTTATTGGAGAGAGTGACCTTACATTTTAATTCTAACTCACTTTTCTTAAAATATTTACTACGTTAATTTCGCATCATAATGTACGAGGAATAGGGAAACAACAACAGCTATACTAGTAAAATAGGGATTGTTAAAGTGTTTCATTCGTATTAAAAATAATTGCATCACTAAAAATGAAAAATGTTTTTGTTGCTGGTGCTCTGTACACTTAAATAATGTAAGAAACGGTTATTACAACAAAAGCGTATACCAACTACAGTTACAGACAACCATGTTCGCACAGGTAACGCATGCAGTGATTGCAATTAAATACGATTACGACTCATGGTGAGTGTTTAAAGAATCCCATTTGAATTAGGTAAACATTGTAACAGTTATTGTTGTAGTGAAGAGAGAGGAGGAGGGATTTTGAGGCCGTCTAAATCTCATTCATGCAGTTTGTCTTTTTTGTCTCATTTTTTTGTATTTGTGCATTCAATTGCATTCATTTCAGGGGCTTCTCTCAGTCTCTCACACTCACACAGACAATCATGCAACAATTCTCATTCTCTCCATTTTTTTGCTGTAAATATTAGACACACACATGCTAAATGGATTGTTACAAGAATATTTGGAGAGGAGAGGTTCTCTAAGAAGGTTCTCTAAGGTTGAAATTTTAAACAAAATTTAAAAAAGGCACATTCATTCCATGATTAACATTCAAAAATAATAAATTTATTGTATAGATACAAGCACATTCATTCTTAAGTGTTTCTCTCTTACCTTTTACTCGAGTAGATTAAAAGTCCCATGCACTCCATGCAGCATTCAATTTTAAAGAATGTGACAATTTTTTGAGAAAAAAAGTTGACAAAATTTCAAACTAGCGTACCATAGGAGTGAAAAGAAGACTCCCGATGAAGATTTGAATGAAAATTGTTGTAATTATGATTCCAAAATCCATGATCAATTTTACTGGCTGCTGTCTCGGAAATTGAGTCCAGGTGACTTAAAGGGACCACTCCATTGCAGTTTGGGCAGTGAGGGTTAGACTTGGTCTGTGGGAAAAACAATTTTTTACTGTAATCTCGAAACAACTATTAATAATTAAAGGTAAGCCGATATTGTACTGCAAAAATAAGTACCGTAGTCGTCGTCGTTGTTGGGTACGAAATGGAATTTGCAAAAACTTCAGCCGTGGACAATTTTGAATTATTATTGTGATTTGTATTTATGATGTCATCCAAAGAGTGGGGTAGACTTGTGGGTAAATAGTCATCATCATGGATGAGAGCAGTGGCTGACCTTGTAGAACTACTCCTGGACGATGAAATTATGTCACTGTCTGGATAAACTGAAGATGACCCGGATGAAGGACCCATGGAACACCGAGTGACACCTCCATTTTGACTATTGTAGTCTACATTGTTGAGACTATCACTGAAAACTGTTGAAATGTCTGGATAACTATTACTATGATTATTCTCACTCTCGATGTGGTTCAAAGATTTCCGAAAGTTGACATTTGGATTGACCGTACTGGCGTAGTCATAATTGTTCATTATATTGTGGGTCAAATGACCTCCACTACCACTGCTACTATTGCTCTGAACATTTGAGTGAGAGGTTTTTGAGTTTGAAGAATGGATTTGTAAAACAATTCGATCACTAGATTTACTATCTACTGAATTATTAGTGGTCACTGTCGTCGCATTAGATTTCGAATTGAGGTCACTGGAAGTGGTGAGGACGGACGGCATATTTTTTACCCGGATTGTATGTTTGTGAAGGTTTAGGTCACTATTATTTGTATTGATTGAAATCAAATGTTCACGATCCCGGTCCAAATTTGCAGCATTCAGAATTGTGACATTTCCTCCTCCGGTCCGTGAATTCTGTTGTTGTTTTGTGGTGCTGGTGGTCATCTTGTCGTCTCTTGTCCCAGTCTCTTGGGACACGGACACTTTCAGTATGACTGTGGTGACTGTGTCAGAGGAAGGATGGTTTGTGGACACGATTGTTTTATTAGATATTTTGGGAGAGGAATTGTCTCTCTTGAAATTTCGATACCATAACGGTTGTCTAGGAGGATGACTAGAGGATTCCTCGGATTTCCTTGGGATTTGAGAAGACAAAGTGTTGTAAGTCCCTATTGACAAGTACAAAGGTTCTTTTGGGTCCAGAGGACAGTGTCCACACTCATGACACGCTTTCGTCCGAGTTTGTTGACTGGGGAATGGAGACTGAGTCCCACGCTAAAAGTATTGACAATAAATAATTTCAATTAACTCTCTGAATTTTGCATGTAAATTGTAATTGACACTGCAATGTAATAGTTATTGTCAAGCACACGCACACACACGCTCTGTTACAATGTGTAGTTGTAAGGAGGGTTCAGGATTGTCGAAATGAACCAAAAGTTGTACAGTGGATTAGTTTAATACAGGATTTCACAGTTAAAATCCTCGCGTGTGTGTCAGTAGTACTAGTCTTTGTATAAATCATTTACTCTTGCTTTTACTGTGCAGTCA
This sequence comes from Pygmarrhopalites habei, assembly GCA_009870185.1. Classification (NCBI taxonomy): domain Eukaryota; kingdom Metazoa; phylum Arthropoda; class Collembola; order Symphypleona; family Arrhopalitidae; genus Pygmarrhopalites; species Pygmarrhopalites habei. Next base: position 32,400 of record WJFB01000726.1, on the reverse strand, counting down.
GTGGAGTGGGACAGGCGGTTTGAAAAATTTGCAAAATAATGCCTTTAATGGTGCAGGTAAACACTTTGTGTGAGAAGACAATAATAAAGACACTTTTGAATAGACACAGGAATTGAATAAACAAAAACAGACACGGAGGATTTTATACAAGAAACAGTTTCACTCTTCAAAAAATAGTACACCTTGTGTAAATCTACACACACAATCCACGATTCTTTAATTGATCCAAATTTTCAAAGTAAATCCTACATCAATGCCACACACACAAATGACAGAAATGAAAAAACTCTTTTACTGTTGTGTGTATTTGGCCGTGGTTTTCGGTTTCAAGAAAGGAAAAACTTTTTTATGTTGTTTTGTTCAAAAATTTGCAAACGAAGTGAGGGTAAAGATGAAAGTGTTCTATTGTGAGGATGTTGTCTCCTTTGTGGTTTGATTGAGACTGACTGTCTTGTATTTCTTTATTTGTTATCCTAATCACTTTTCAAGATTCACCTGAGCATTAAAAGTGTTCCTTTACTGCACACAGGAGGGAATGAATGACTGAGAGTGTGTGTGTTGGATGGAGAGAATTGTACGTGACGTTGTTGTACTAGCAGTAGAGGTTGAATACAAAAGAAAAAGAAAGACACGTTCTTCCCTACGCGTGGGAATCCACAATTCTTTATATATTATATTAATTATGGTTTCGAAGGCAGGACTGTGAAATTCCACCTTGATGCTTGGGACTCCACTCTCTTGTCTTGTGTGTGTGTGTGTCTAACTCAAGTCTGTGTGTGTGTGTAAGACAACTCTCGTTCTCTTGTTGATCTTGGCTCTTCTTCGAAAACTCTCTTTGGTCCAATGACCAATATATGTGAAGGAGGGGGTCTGTCGTGTGTGTGTGGTGTTAGTTACACGCTACACTTCGGTCATCATTATCTAATGTCATTTCTTTTGATCTACACACACACACTGTGTAGGTACACGAGCCTCTCTTTGTGATGTGATGGATGTTGTTGATGATGCCGCTTCTGCTTTTTGCCTCTTCTTGAATCTCTTTTGGATGATGAAGATGATGACGATATTGATAATGACTCAAAAGATTTCCAAAAGTCAGTTTCAACCTCCCTTAACTGGTCATAGTGCCTTTGGCTTTTCAAGTACCACAATTTCATCTGTGTGTGTTCAAGTTGAGCGATTTCGTCAAAGGCCCGTAGATTTGAATCTGATAGACAATGGTTCCATGTGTGTCATATTGAAGAGAGAATATTACCTAGATTTTTTCTACACTGTTGCCTTCTGACTGTCTGTAGGACACACAATGGAAATGAGTAGACCATACACACACACAGCTTTTTAACTTTGAAAACTTGTCTGACTCTCAAGATTTATAAGATGTCACATGGTCGGGCTAATGTCTGAGTTCTTCTCTTCTCTCTGAGTGGAGACACACATGTTATGATTTGATGTTGTAATATTTGAATTTGATATGTAATTGTGTACAAATGTACTCACACACAGATGACTAGAGTACACAGAGAGAGATGAACTAGAGAACAGTGCTAAGGCTAATATGACGTGTGTGTGTGTCTACGTGTGTGTTGGTGGACAATAGTGTACATTAAATTTGGTTTTGGTATGGCGGAGTCAGTCTCTGTCCCTACCCACCTTCTTTCCTATTATTTGTATTTACTCAACAGTGTACAAAAAATGTCTTTTAATTTCGAATGAATGGATTGTGTACGACTGACTGTGTCGTCCCAAACAGAAAATACATTGACTGAAGTACAATTAGACTGCCATGTGTGTGTACTGTGTACACCTTACGCATATTGTTATTGTACACAATTATAGCACACAAAGTTAATTGCGACGGGACGTAGGAATTAATGTTACTGTTTCTCCTCATGTAAGGGCAATGGCAGAGAGAGAGCTGTAAATTGTAAATATGATGTGTTGGTATGCAATGTACACAGTAAACAGAGAATACACATGTGTTAGCATGGCTATGTACGTAATAAATAAGAATAGGTAGGACATTGTTTCTTTAGGATAATGTAAGTCAGTAGACTAGTCACACGAGATGATATTAGGTATGTAGAACAGTGGACAGAGACACTACGTCAATGGAAAGGGGGGAGGGGAGAAGTGGAGGTGGAGGTGGAAATTGAAGGTAATTTTATAACTGCACAGAGAGTAACAGTAACAGTGGGAAGAAATTGAGAGTTATCCTCTTTTGTTCTAAAAATTCTGATTCTCTCATTAACTCTTATATATTCTTTTTCCTCCTCTGACTTCTCTGACTGTTGTTGACGGATATTTATGGGGATTATGTACGTGTCTCAACTTGAGAGGTTTTTCAAAAAAAGGTACAATGTAGGTTCATTAGAAAGAAAGTTTATGCTGGCTATATTTGGAATTTGGGAATTTTATAAAGGGAAACAGTTCTCTCTCTCTGTGTCTCTTTTTGACATCTGTACGATCTTGAAAGTTTTGAGTGGGGGAGACACACACTCACACAAAGAGAGTAAGGACTGAGGTTGGGAATGCGGACAGAGTACGAACAAAATGTGGATTATTATATCACATGTGACTTTGAATTTTTGAACCTGTTGATATAAATATATTTCTCATGAACTCATCAAAAAATTCAATTTCGTGCATACCTACCTATATTCTCCTCCCTGAACAGAATAGAGCAGGTGTGTGTGTGTCTTTGAGGATTACTTAATGAAATGAGTTAAAATATTACCACAGCCCATATTAAATATACATTAAAAATTATGAAATGTGGCGTTTATCAAGATTAGACACATGATAGGGAGAGAGAAGTGCAAGAGAGAGAGAAGTGCAAGAGAGAGAGAAGTGCAAGAGAGAGAGAGAGAAAGAGACACACAGCTCAAAAGATAAGCTGGCCATGTGTGGTGTACAATATTGCACTCCAGTTCTTGTGTGTGTGTGTGTGGAGAGGAATGATAGTTGATACTTGAGCAACAGAATATATTAAGATTGAAGATTTTATGAAGATTCTCTCTCATTTACAATTGTGTATGAGAATCTAGTGTGTGTGTGTGTGTGTTGAAGTATGCATTGTGTGTATTTATTCGTGTGTTAATCAGCAAAGACCATTTCGTTGTTAGTCTTGGTTTTTGGGTAAATTCCAAGTTGGAAATCTCAATCTTAAAATGTGATAATGGAGAGAGAAGATTCATCATCTTGAAAATCTCTCCTCTCTCTATGTGTGTCCGTAGGGCAGGAGGGACATTGTCACAGCTTTGCAATAACAAATGAAGTAATGTGAAATATGAGATGGATAAAGGAATATATATGACAAGGTATACAACATTTTAAAATTCAATATTCCAGTGTAATTTATTAGTCTACTCTCTCTCTCTCTCCACACACACCACACACCACTCACTCTGTGTGTGTGTGTGTGGAAGTTTTTGAAAAGGTGACCAATGCATGTGTGAGTATTTTATAATTTTATAAGATGTTGGAGCCGGTAGCCTCAGAATTTTGTTCCCTTGCATAATATTAGTATTTGTCATGACTCGATGTGACTCTCTTTTACAAGGCACACGCTTAATGTTGGTTGGAAAGATGTTTCGCTAGTATTAATAATTATTAATGGCTACACTAATCCAATGTGAAATTTGAGGAAGAATCACAAACACAGTCCATACATTTTTACAGATACTGCTAAACTGTACTTCACGGATCTCGTGTTGCGTGTGTCTTTATTGCGTGTTTTTTACGTTTGTACACAATAAATACGATGCTGTATTATGGTCACAATCAGTCAAGTTTAAATTTATGAGAGAGAGAGAATCCGCAAGGGAATAAAGTGAGGATTGTGGACAATTACCATTAGAGTGTGTGTGTGCAGGGAAAAAGTTTGGAAATGTTGTCTCAACTTGTAAAAAGTTATGTAAAAAGAAGGAGCCTTAGTCTAGCCTAAAGCCAATTTAGACTTTTGTTACGTACACAATATTTGTCTTACGGACGTACAAGTCATTCAGTGAGGGTGTGTGTGTGGAGGTTGTAAAGGGGAATTTGACAATTGAAATTGATACATTGCAAAATACAACTGCACAGGTTGAATGTATGTGTGTGTGAACTATTAAATGAGAATCGATAATTATTATTGACATTATTTGAAGGGAGTCGAGTGTGCCGGGGCCGGTTTGGACTCGACAATGACAGTGAGGTTGATCAGTCTTGAAAAATAAGTTTACATTTATGTAACTCATGATTATGGTCCTAATCATTGCAAATTATTCCGTTCATCGAACCTCACTTTCCTGACATTGTACATATTTTGAGTGGAAAATTGTACTAGAAAAAATCCACTCATCATTTAAGATTGGAAGTCGACGGTGGGGAGAAAGATATGAAAAAGAGGATGAAATTATTGGACACACGTGCATACAGGTCACAGGTGGATGTTGTTACATAAAGTTTTTACTGTCAATAAAATTATATTATGGGAAATTCAAACTGTAGTACTAATTTGTGCATGTCATAATAATAATGGCGTGTGTGCGTGAAAAGGATTTTCAATCTGTAACTTCAATTCTCATCTTCGTCGTCAAGAAGAGGAAGATTCACAAACGAAGGAGATAAAAAGGAAGAATTGTACAGGAGGGGAAAAATGGATTGCATAGGACTGAAAGTAAATGGCAATATATTTACGAGAAAATTGGTCGTTAAAGTCCAGTGCGTGTAGGCTGGGCGTGTATTATATTTTATTTGTGTAGTTTTAATGCTACCGTGTGCTGCACACGTTTCATTGCTGACTTAGTAAGGTTACAGCAGATAAGTATGTAAATCTGATGTGAGAAAAAAATGTACTTTTTTGATTTTACCTTCCTCACAACTTTGTACATTGATCTAGCTATTCTGTGTGTGTGTTAGATTGACTACTATATAATCACAAAAGGGGAATTGACAATGCTATGTTATTACACGATGTTGCTTTACAGTTTCACTCGAAATCTGTGTACTGGTTGAGTCAAAAATTTGGGAAGCTAGGAATGATTTGAATGTCAATTTGTTACTCAGAAAATGCACAGTTTGTAATTACTACGAAGAGGAGATAAATTTGGAAATCCGACACACACACAGTTGCCTACATTCAAGTTTCCAGGGGCTTGGATTTTTAAACGTATTAGCATTTTATTCACCCTCTAATGTTTACAGAGAAATTTCTTAGCTCCCGGAAATTTTTGTGTGGTCATCACCACTGTGTGTGCATGACTGATGCTGTGTACTGTAATAGCCAGAATAATTGTAGCTTTTATTATTATTACAACAGTACAAAATGAAGAATAATTCATGAGTCTCTGCATGGCTGTACATAGACAATTTTTTTTTTATAAAAAGAGAACTGTTCTCCCAGACACATAAATAATGTCCCTCCTATGACTCACCCAGCACACACACACGTATAAGTATGTACACAAAATGCATGAGATTTTACAAGAGAAGAGAGAAATTGGGATAGTGTGTTTGGTTATGAAGAGTGAAGTGCAAGTTTACAGTGGTGTGGAGAAGAATGATATTAAATAATAATCATAATAGAGGTGCAGTTTTGCCAGAGTATGTACGATGAGTGTGTGTGCTGGTGTGTGTGTGTGTCGTGGTGTATATGACATGGCAAAGAAAAACTACTTAATGTAATCAGGTTGGTGATGACGTTCAATTTGGTATTGGAGTTTCAAGTGTGGCATTGTTGTTGTGTATTATTGAAAGGGACTGTATGAGTGTGTGTCTTTGACTCTTACACACACACACACAAGTATTCTCTGAAGCTGACTCTCTTGGAATGTTATATAATCACACACACACGATCGTGTGTGTCGTTGTCGTCAATTCAAGATGTATTGGTTTTCATTGGGGATTTTTTGGATTGTTTTTTGTATGCAAGGCTACCCTCACAATATTATATCCAGTGCCAGAGTGTGTGTGTGGTGTATGGCAATAAAGAGAGAGAGTGGAATGCTACCTTTAACACTCCACACCTCCTCCTCTTCAGAATCTGCATATGAATATTATGCATGCTGCAATATTTAAGGTAATTTCTCGAGTGTAAGGTTAACTCTCGATTTCTTACCGTTTGTACATGTACAATTAGACTGAGTGTGTGTGTGTGTCATCAATACTCCCTACCAAAAAGTATGTGTAGTGGACATTGGGAAAAAAATTAGCAAATTCTTGGCTTTGTCGTTGCGCTGAAATGCTGTTGGCCTGTTGGCTTTGAATCGTTGCACTCTCTTCTCATTGTTGTTGTTGTTGTTCTGCTGTGTGTGTTTGGAGGGTGATGATGGGGATGTGCGTAGAAAAAATGTGGAAACCAGTTACTTGTGTGTGTGTCTACTGTACTTCTCTGATTTTTTATATTAGGAAACTCCACGACACACACACTTCATCAGGGTATGGATAGTTAATAAAAGCAGTGGATTGAATTGTTCAATGCTACATTGCGTGACTCGGTGTGTGTGTGTCTTTTGTTGCTGTGTCTTGTTTGTTGTCCAATTGCAAATAGAGAGAGAGAGTAATCAAGTTTAATGTTGACTAACAAAAAAAATATTATGAATTATGATTAATTTCTTCATTCCCTTTTTTCGGCTTGTTTAGGTCAAAGTTAAGTGCGTAATCTTCACTCTTTCAGCCTGTGTGTGTGTTGACATTATTGGTGGATTCAGTGTCTGCTGTGTGTGTTTGTTTATTTGTGTGGGATGATTGGGGAGCATGTGTGTGCACTTGTGATTGTTGAGGTGTCTGCTGTGTCGTACATGATTGATTATTATTTGATTATGTATATTTATGAGTGTGTGTGTGTACTTGGACTGTCTGTCGAATTTGGTCTCTTTTTTCAATTTGGAGTATTGACTTGACATGTTTTTTGTGATGTTTTCTCTCTCTCAGACACACATGTGGGTCTGGGTCTGATTCAAATGGTATTGAACTGTGAGGATTATGGACTAGTTTTTCGTGGTCAGAGGCAGAGAGTCGTGTGTACTTTGAAATCTTAAAATGGACTGCATTTATCTATCAAAGTAGCTTTACAAAATCTAGTGTCAAAAGAATTTCTAGGAATTTGTACAAGCCTTTCAAATTTCCTAGATTGACTGAAGATTGAAGAAATAGGATGAGCGTGAAAGGAAACGATGAGACAAAATTTGTGTTGTGGTTATATAGGTTAATTGAAGCCGTGTTTAATTGTCAGGATAATTATTTGATGATCTTGCATAATGTGGCAGTAATTAATGACGTTCTCACCCAGTTCCTGCCTTGCTTTATTGAATAAACTGTGTGTTGTTTAATCATGGGATAATTTGAGGAAGCAGGAAAAAGGGATGTGTGTGTGAAGAAAGACAATTATTGTACTTTTATTACTCAAAGATGATCACATTGTCCACAGTTTACACTCTCGATGCGAGTCTTTCTCTCATCCAGATTCAGAGGATGATGTTCGAGATAAGGGGAACAATTTTTCTAACCTATTTAACTACCACACAAACTATTCGCGAGTGTCTGTGAGTGTGTGGAAAAAATTATTGAGGAAATTATGTTATTATTATTACGTTGCAAATTCTCTTTTTTCTCTCTCTTTCTCTCTTTGTAGGAATTGAGAGAGGAGAGTCTGGTTCACTGAATCTACACACATTTATTTGAGCTTGTGTAACTAATTGTACAATTCCTTGGTTAGTTCCCTACCACGTTTTTTCTACCATTTTTTGTGTGTAGACTGCGTAAATGAGTCTGGTACGTAATGGTCACATCATTATTGTAAATACTGACAATACAAAAATAAATGTTCACTTTCTCATGGATTGTGTACGTCAAGCCAAGTTGGTTCCGATAATTTCTTGATTGACCAGCAATTTGCAAACTTTCAGAGAATTGAGTTTTGGACGCATTGAGGAAGTATGGATATTGACATTTGCCTAATATTTTTTTGAGGGGAGGAAAATCAGTGATCCGTCACTTCAATTCTATTCTCTTTTTTAGTTTCGAGATTTAAAATTCGTTTCTTCGAGCTTTAGTCATTTATTTCCGCCTCAAGTCATGCCCACCAGTCACCAATGAGTATAACGAAGATGAAATAATTTTGGATTTTAAAATCCAAAATATTTTCTAGCTTGACCCTTTTTCAGTTCCACTGTAGCTAGAAATTTTTCTTTTCTACTGTCCTAAAAAGAACAGAATCAGAATAATACAGATGAAAATATTTATGGAAATGGGATCGTGAGAAATTTTGTTCAATTTTGTTCGATTTTGTTTTTTCATCTCTTTCTCTCTTAATTGTGTGTGTGCTCTCATAAAATCGTGTTTGGGATGATGGATATAATTTTGTAATAGTACCTACACTGAATTTAAATAGAGAGTGAGTGTGTGTGTTGACTAAAATGGATGGTTGGTTATTGTGGAATACAACTATTCAGAGAAGCGACGACTGTTTTTTAGTGTGTGTAGTAAAATGTGGGCGGTTGACTTTATACTTTACGGTGATTATTACAATTAACTGATGCCGAACCCAAAAACAAGTGAAATTAGCATGGATTTTCCACTTGGGCAAGTACCCCATTGTACGACAGGGTACACACACACAACATAGTGTGTGTGTGTGTGTGGAGGCACAGGTAGGTTGGAAATTGCAGAATACAGCTTGAACATCATCTCACCAGCTGACGGTCTGAAGAAACACACACACACGTCGACGTGTGTGTGTGTTTGTGTGTGAGCAAAATAGTGTGGTTCCTCAGACGCTCTGTGTGTGTTTGTGTGTAGACGAAACTGATGCCAAAATAATAATAATGGAGAGTGTGTATGTGTTGTTGGTGTGTAGATCTACACAGCTGAGGGTGTACCTTATATCATAGTAAATTGATAGTCTTTATGTCATATCTTAATGTCAATAAGTATACAAGAGTAAAGAGAGAAAAAGGGTTGCGTTGTTCCTTACTAGGAAAGAGGGCTTTAACTATTATTATGTATATCAACAGCATAGGTAAAGTGGATATAATTTTGCACACACACACACACACGTGTCAGTAATGGGAAGTTACGGTATGGATTCCTGGTTTGGGGTTTCTTGTGAATGTTGGAATGAAATGAAGTGTAGGATTATGTCATGGAGGGATGGATGGGGCTGTGGTTTCTTTTATATTCGTGAACTCATAGCCATTTACTTTCAATTTTTGATGGGGGAGGAATTATCTCCCTAATTCTTCCCTATCGTGTTGTACATGTGACTTAAAGCTTAATTCCCAATTTGTTTTTGTTTGTTTTGGGTAGGGATTACTAATTAAAAAAGTTGGGCAAAATCTCCATCCATCTCATCACCGTATTTCTCTCTGTGCGTGTGTGTGGTTGAAGTTAATTTAATTTTACAAATTAAATTAAAGATGATGTCATGAGAGGTTGGGAGGTGATAGAAAATGATGATGCAGTTAAGAGCAGACGGATGCAGTTAAGTGTGTAGGAAAACACAACAAGAAATTGTGTAGACCTACCTTACCTACATTTGAGTGAAACAAATGGCAAGATCGATTGACAAACAATAATGGTGAGTAAGAATGGGTAATAAATTATTGTTGTGACTGTGGTTTATTCTACAAAAGAATTGAGTTGAAGAGACTACCATGTATCTTATTGTAAGGGAAGGAAATGCATCGACGCGCGTTTTTTTCTCATAATATTTTTTTGCAAAAAATAAGTTGCAAAATCTTCTCTCACCTTTTACCATATTGAATTATTGTACGGTGTTATAATGGGTATATTTGTGGTCATTGTGTGTGTGTGAATGGACTGTGAGTGTGAGTGTGCTATTTAATTTAATTAGTAAGCGTGCAGTCATTTGAGGCGTCAGTGTCAAATCGTTTGGCCATTCCATTCTCTTTCCATTAAGGTAATTAATCAAGTGGTGGGAAAATGCGTGTGTGACCTTAATTGTTGAGTGATGCAATTTTTTCAGTGTTATCCGAAAAATAATTAGTAGAGAAAGACTTACCGTAGGAGGGTCTGGAGGGATTTCGATGGAAATCATTGTCATTCCAAGGGATGAAATATTTTTCAAATCTCCATTGTACGAGTCACACATATGTCATTCCGGGAGAACTGGATGACCCTTAGGTGTGCGTGTGTGCCTGGAGAGAGAAAATATAAAACAAAAGAAAGGGAAAATACAACAGTTTAATGTTAATTTTTTTGGAAAAAACGAATTTTTATGGGATTCTTCTAAAATGTTCCAAAGAAAATAAATTGTTTTAATTGTGCTACAAATTATTTCCAAAATACACAGATCCATCATAATCACGTCAAGAAAAGTGAATAATATTTGCCGACTAATTCCCCCAGGTATTTCCTGGCTAGTAAAACTGTGGACAAGGACAGAGTGAAGACCTTGACCGTCACTGAAGGGAGGATTCAGGTAAGACCAGGAAGTATAGACGTAGTAAAAGGATTTTGGAAATTACGGTAAAGTCCCCTTCACTAGTTTCTGTGAGAGGAAAAAAGGGCTAAGGGTCTGGGCATGTATTAGTTTTCGTTTTCCATGACAGGAAAATTCCAGGTACTGTCTCTGTGTACAGTTACGGAGAGGCAAGGTGTTCAACTGACGTGTCCATATGAATGAGTGAAGGGGGGGACGATGAATAATCAACCTTGACCGATCCACGGTGGAAGGGTACAAATTACAGTGTGCCCTTATACGTACATATTTAGGGAGGACTGTGGTCAAGTGTGTAGGACTCTCTCCCTTTTTGTAATGTGGAGAAGGGATACCATGGGAAAATTTGTCCTTTGTCCTAAGAGATGATGACAACCGGAGAAATAAAAGTAATTTATTGGTGATTGTATAATACTCCAAACTGTGTGGGCTATCGGAGTCGGATTTGAGAGGACAGGAAGATTACACAGTCAAATTATGAAAATTACGGATGACACTATAATCGTGCTTCAATGGACTCTACAAGCAGCTTGTGATCTCGAAACTTAGTAGACACAAAACTGCCTGAAAATACACTGCGCGGCGTTGAGTCACTACAAAAAGTAATATTTGATTTACAAAATAAAAGTCTCACCCTGTGAATAAAAAAATGAATTGACCACTGGATATTTGTATAAAATCACGGACGTTTATTAGGTCGTGTCATAGAGGGTCAAGTAGAGTTTTCTTCTACAGAAGAATTGACCCACCAGTTCATCCTTATTTGACCTTTGCATATTGAATAGTAGAATTTTCATGGTCACTTAATTTTTTTGTGCATTTTCTTTAAAATGTCCTCAAAATTATATTTCGTAATTTCACATCATCCTGGAAGTGCACATTTACATTTCACAATTTTCTGAACAAATCACATCTTTTTAAAAATTGCAGAAATTTCACTGCAACACTTTTTGAAAAAAATCTGGAGATGAATTGTTTCACAAGAGCACTTTGTGTGTCCTTGACATTGAAAATGTTTCTCTACAGAGTGGAGGAGACCAAAAATAATTTTTTGACACTCTCAATAAATTTCAAACTTTTTCCCTTCCCTTTGCCCACTCTAAGAAATCTAACATTTTTGTAGTATCTATTATTGGCTAGAGTCCATGTCAAATTCCAGGAACTTGGGCTAGGTCCTTTAATAATACACTGACAAATTTTGAATAATTTATGCCATCACTCCACTCATTATATTTTGTAACTCGTGAACAAACTGTAACATTTTAAATACAGACCACAATTTCCTATCATTAAAATATGATCTCACTTTTCACCGTGTGCGTGTTCTCTTCTCTCTCTACAAATTCTTCCCGTCCACTTCCCAGCCTTCACTAAATGTCAACTAAAATGTGTTAAGGTTAAACCCCAATTTCTGGTGTGTGTGTTTGTACATTTTTCATGCATAAAGTACCCCCCACCTCCTTTGGCCGTATAGCAATGGCCAATGGGTTCCTTCGGAAAGAGAGTGGCCTTTAAGGGGTTAGTAGAAAATGTATACAAGAGGAGGAGGGATGACTTTCCTTCCTATTTGTATGTCCAAAGGTGGTCCTAGAAACGTATACTCTCCAAAAAAAGAGAGAGAACGAGAGAGAGCTGAAGACGTGATCCTGTGGATTACCAAAACTTCCTTTTACTAGGTCAATGTCAAGCCGTTAATGAAATAAAGATATTCCTCTTGTGTGTGTGTGTGTGTCCTGTGGATTAACATTTTTGAATTTTGTTGATTTTTGAATTGTGTGTGACCCTACACTTTGTGTGTCAAGCTGTGTTCTTCCTGGCCATCAGACAGAGACAATGTTCATTATATTCATGTAGTCAGGTCCACGCGTGGGGACACCTTATTTGAATTGAATAGAGTTGTTGTTGTTCCTTTTTCTTCCTTTTTTACGATGCAAGGGAGGATGGCTAATAATATTAATAACTATTTGCTCCTTTTCTACTTTTCCAAACACACACGCTACAACATATTGTGAGGGTCAGAGTGTGTGTTTTTTGAGTAGAGAAATTGGCAATGAGGATCACTACTCTGACTCTGCCCCGTCATTAATAATTCATTAAAAAGTTGGCCCAAAATTAGGGATTTCGTGATCAAAATGTCCGACCCCGATCAACGGAGTGCCTGGAGAGGTGAGGACTTAAAAAATGGAGTACACAGAGGTCGACGTCATAAATTCTCTTCTGTGTTATGTGTATGTTTAATGGAATAATTAAAATTATATTTAAATACAATAAAATCGTGTCTCGTCCATTCTTTGTCACTAATTTTTGGCTGTCGCTGCGCTGTCAGGAAGAATTCTGTACACTTATAAAGACTTTTTTTGGCTGGGTTCACTTCATTCCATCCTCGTCCAAGATTTCTGGGTCTTAGGCATTTCTACAAATTGATTGTTGAAAAATAGCCAAAGAATGGCGAAAAGTAATTGAAAGTGAATCATTATGATTGGAAGTGGAAGTGAGATTTTTGAAGAAAATGGATTTGAGACGGTTAGTCATGGATTTTTGATACATTTAATAAATACAATTATCCTTCCCCTAGTTAATTAGTTAATGGAGAAATAGAGAGACAGTGACACACACTTGTAAGATGAAAGGGAAAAACCAGTTTGGATGTTGTGTGATATACACATTGTTTCCTTTTTTGAGTTTTTGACGAGTGGTTTGATGACCACCAGGTCAGTCTCGTCTACTGACTATCCGTACACTCCTTCGAAAAATGAGAGTATTGCTCTTGCATGTTCAATTTACATGGGTGTATAATGCATAAGTACATGTATATCGTTAAAGAGAAGTAGCAATGGCCAAAAAGCGGTAAATCACGTTAACTTGCCCTCGTGCCTCACCATATCTGTGACTGTGACTGTAGAAACATGCAAAAGACAATGCAAAAGACTCAATCCACACGAAGTAGAGGTAGACAATAACGAACATAGATCAAGTTCTTTATTGCTCACCAAAAATGCAAATGCAACAATTGCATTTGGTCCATCCTATACTCTACTCTACTATAACTTTAGGACGATGCATTTCTCATCGTACAGTCACAGAGACATACACTCTCACTCAGAGAGAGTGAAACAAGGGAATGAGGTGCAATAAATTTTACTCTTGAATTTTTAACTGAGAGAGGCTTGCTCTTGTCATTTCAACCTGCAATAACCAATATATAGATGCAATGCAGTGTGTGTGTTGGGCTTGGATTGCTGGGAATTGATGATGTTGATTAGAATTCTTTTTTTAATGCGCAACAAAAATTTAATTTTGAAATTTGAGAACCATTGTATTTTTGTAAAATTGCTCAAAAAATGTGTTTTACTCCCTCCCTCTCCCTCTAGGCGTGTGGTGTGTGTGTGTTTTGTACAAGTTTTGTCTTTTGTTGTCAACATAAATTGTTTTTTTGTACAATAGACTATTGTCAATCGTCGACTACAATTTCACACCTTCGACAATGGATATCAATGAATGTGGTGTGTGTGTGTGTGTGTTTTTACATGATTATTATTGTGTGTTGAAATGCTAAACACTGATTTAATTATATTTTTCAATTGTACACACGCCTTACACACACACACACACACACACAATTCCCTATATTTTTTGCGAGTTGTGTGAGGATCCTTACAATTTCGTGGAATGAGACGGAAAAATTAAAGTGAGTGGAGGTGGTTATGGATGATAAGAAATGACTCTCTCTCTGTGTGTCTCTCTCTCTTTTTGAAAGAGGGGACACAGCAGAGCGTGTAGCATGGCCTAGGTCTCGTATTGGATAACGGTGTTAAAATGATTTAAAAATTTAATTGTTGAGTGAGAGTGACTGTGTGTGTGAAGGAAAAGTGTGTCTAGGTGGACGGTTATTGTTGTAGAAGGTAGCGGAGTCGTGGTTATTAAGATTTAAAATGCAGTGTGTGCGTGTGTGCATATTAGAGAGAGACACATGGGAGGATGGGATGAAGAGAGAGAGATGCCGTGAGGGATACAGGAGGTTAACTGTTATATAACAATGTATGCATAATATTTTAATAATATTTTACAACGACGACTTGGTTGGAATAAAAAAATTGAATAAAATAAATGTCCTTTACCGTCTCTCTCTCGCTCTCTCATGTGTGTTTGTGTGTGTGTGTGTGTGGCGTGGCCAAATTCCATGTGGTTCAGCTTTTGGCTTGAATGTTTCTTCTTCTCTGTTCTGCACAAAATAAAATATGCAGTCATCTTCCCATCCTAATCAGTAGAGAGTATTGTGTTTCGTACGGTAATCTCTTGGAAATTTTTCTCTGATTGGGAAAAGTAGTTGTGTGAGTGTGGAACGAAGAGACTTGCAGGACATGAAAAGGACAGGGCAAGAGAGGGATAGATCTCATGTCAATACATTATGTAAAAATGAGAGTTTGAAGGTAGTGACAAGTGTTGATTATTAATTTTTTATAATTTTTCTCTATATGGAATTAGAGGAATGTCAATGTGTGCTTGTGAGAGAGAGAGAAGCACACTACACACGAGTGAAAACAAAAGTTGAATTTTTGAAGGAATTCCTTTACTCCTCTCTCTCTCTCTCTCACTTCATTGTGTGTGTGTGTGTAGAAGGAGGAGGATAAAAAAATGTTGGTTCGACATATTGCATTTTCGAGACGACTGTCGTTCTCTTTCTACTCTGATGACGTCTTTTGCTAGGATGAAGGATTTTACAATTTTGTGAATTTCAATGAACCACACACACGCTATCTCTACTCCTTTGTAATAAAGTTAATGTGTGTAGTTGTAAAAGTCCTTTTAGTCTGTTGTATTTTTCCTTCTCCTCCTCCTCCCTTTGTCAGTTATGTAAATGTTTGTTGTTGTGGTTAGTGCGTAACCTTTAAAGAGGAGAATTATGATTGTGGAAAATAGACGAGATGAGAGTTGCCCTTTTTTTCTCTTGGTGTGTTGTTGTTTTTCTTGAAATGTAGAGTAAATATGACGTGTCTCGTGGAACTCTCTTCTCGTGAGGGTAGGGAAGGAATGTATTAGCATTGCTAATTGGGAATTGTGTGAATTTTTAATTGTATTACATTATTACTATATAATACGGTGAACTCTTTGGAGACCGGCAGACTTCATTATTACAACATAATGGGCCACTGGCCTTTACCTCTGTTCTCTCTTTGTGTAAATGAATTTTTAATTCATTTAATTCATTACCGGATGAGCTGGATTATTACTACTTGTTTAACCTTTGAGATGCACACACACACGGATAGATGTGCACAATAAATATTTTTGCACACATGTTTTCACCTTTTATGTTCATGAATTCATTTAGCTTGAGAATATTTCAGAGAGACAAAAGGAGAGAGGAGGATGACTTGAAAAGATTGGATAAAAGTTTAACTTTAAAGGTTTTACTTATTATGATTATGGTCAGAGTGTACTTTATTCCTCTCTCTCTTTTATGTGAATGAGGATCCATGCTGTGACTTGTTTTTTGTTTTGGTCAGAGAGAGAGAGGAGGGGAACTCTCAAGAACTCTTGTGTTGAGCCATCAAAGGCTACAAAGAGGAGACGGAGAGGGAGGAGAAGAGAGACAGTCCACAATTAAAATACAAAATGTGTAATTGAATTTAATGGAATCAATTTTTTTCCCTTTCCCTGTGGTCAGGGATTTTTGGAGGATTTTTCATTTCTCCCCTTCTATAAAAAAGGACAGTCGGCGTCGTTGTCTCTCTCTTTCTGTGCGATTCAATTTAATTTATTTGTTTCATTTTTTGAGGACCAGTACAATGACGATGATGGTATGTAGACTATGTTAATTAGTTACTCCGTAAGGTTAATATGGTGTCTCATTTTTATTTATACTAGTATACGTCCATTATTATTGGCTTTTGTCCTCTTTGGGCTCCAACACACACACACAAGTAGTAAATAGAAAGACACTGACACAGTAGTGGTTGGGGGGACTTTTTAGTCCAACTTTACACAGCCCCAGTGAAATGTGTGTGTAATTAATTATTTGTTCAGTAAGGTCGGGAAGGTGCATACTACAGGTAGGTTGTGTCCTGTACAGTATCATCCATATTGTTCATTATCTCCATTACTTACTTACTAACTGTAGTAGGAGAGACAGCCTTTACCTTTACATTGTAAGGAAGACAAGAGGGGGATGGTTGACAGTGACAAATGATTTGCGCCTGGAGGGGAATTTTGAGATTTTTATATTATTATCAAATGATTGCAAGTAAAAGTCCGAGTTGGTTCTTGAATACAATGCAATTATGTTGAGGGGGGACTCCAAGGCCTCTCCCGGATTTTTTTTCAAGGCAATTTGACGATGAGGCTAATAAAAGATTTTTTTGCGTCAATTCATTCAATGGACTGTCCAAAAAGTCTTTGTTCTGTTCAAATGTTTTATTAATAATTAATAATTAGACAAAATTATTTGTCGACTTGTCATTTGCAAGGGGACAGATTGCATAAATATTTTTATTGAGGACATGGCCAGCTAAGGATGAGCAATTTCCTTTTTTATCGAAGTGGAATTAGACAGAAAGCTTTCTTAGATAATTTTGAATAATGTTTAATTGGACCATTTTGCGGAGAATTGCTGACAGAGGTCAAAGAGTAAGCAGGTAAGTTCATAAAAAATGCTGGACTTCGACGCCGTTCACGCCGAATTGAACCTCAAATATTTTCTACGATAGCTAGTAATACTTAATATTAACAAGTGGCGTCCAAGTTCGGCAAGAAAATTGTTCATTGCTGACCATTTCCTACACGAATTTTACTTCAATAATAAATAATATGGTCATTAATTATGACTTATAATTTTAAATCAAATCAAAAATTAATTTGTGGATGAGAAAAATGGATTTTATACTATTTAGTTGCTTGAAAATAAAAACAACTAGACTCTCAGTCGTTGATTCAAGATTTTCGTTTGCTTTGAGAGTTAACATAAAATTGGAATTAAATGTGGAAGGAAGAATGATTGAGCAAAATATCCCGACTTGGCATTATTTAAGAATCAAATTGAGGAACAATGCATTGCATCATCAGATGAAGTAAACAAAAATTTTATTGTCTCTTCTTTTCATTCTCTGAATATAGAAGAGAGTCATGACTTGGGATAAAGAAAGATTTTGAGTTTGAGGTAGACCATGAGCGTCCACGTCTCTGTCTTCTCGTTTCACTAAAATTCACAATCGTTTAATTCTCTCCATCTTAAAATTGTGTTCTACAACCTGTACACTGATAATCTTAATGCGATTAACACAGACATGACTCGACTTGTCCGCACGATTCTCTCCTGAAGCACTGTCATAATATGGTACAATTATTATTAGCATTGCTGTGGGGGTAGTAGAAATGAGATCCGACCATAATATCATCAAAATATTATCATTAATACGACCAAGGTATCGTACATCGTAATAGAATTGTATTTAAAAAGAAGTAAGGAATCGCTCGTGTTCCTCACATTATAGATTATTCTCTTTCCCTTAAATTGTCTCTCCTCCTCCTCGTGTGTTTGTTTATGTGCTCGGAATTCGTTTGTACAACAGAGAGTCAAAATTAAAAAACAGTCTGTTGGTGGATTAGAACAGCAGACATTTTAAGTTCAGACATTTATGCCTGTAAGAATGGCTATAAGTAACAGCACATGGATGAGTTGTTTACTATTACGTAAGGTGGGCAGACGAACGTGACTTGATTTCATGGGGTGTTTGGCTTTGACAATTTTTGGCTCCAATTTTGGATCAATGTCTACAACAATGCCTATTTATATTTCATTTACATGACTTGATGATAAGGTACATACAAAGTAATATAGTACATACAATGTAAAGGCCACTCACTTAAGTTTAACTCTGTTATTCTTTGTTGGTTTTGGATTTCTAGAGAGAGAGAGAGAGAGATTTTATTGAAAATTTTTGAAAATAAATTTTGAAGTCGTTTCTCTCCATGTCGTCGAGCCCACAACCAGCCAGCCAGTATCGTATCGTTGTCATTCGTTGTAAGTTAGAATGGAATCTTGTTCTCAATTGTCTCATTGGGAATGGAAATGGGGGAAACTATCGCACTCTAAATATATATATATAGATGCAGATAAAATCATGATTAAAAATATATGTGTATTTAGTAAGTAAAGTGAGGGACGGCCGTCAAGAATACATTTTTGCATTGAAGTCTCTCAAAGAGAGAGAGACAGTTATATCATTGTCCTTATGAAGAGAGACGCTGGAATATGAACGCGTGTGTTGTGTGCATATGATGACAAAAATCTTACTGTAACAGTAGCTGTACGAAATTGTGAACTGTTGAAATTCTCCCCCACATTTCTTGTGTCTTGTTTGTGTGACTAGTAAAGTAAGCTTTGTAGGAAAGTAGTTTGTAGTTGACACTGAAAATGTGACCCTCTTCTTAGGTGTGTGTGACGCGTCTGTTTCGTACTGTAGACCTTAAGTTTCTTGGGGTTTTCACGTTT
Organism: Pygmarrhopalites habei; assembly: GCA_009870185.1. Classification (NCBI taxonomy): domain Eukaryota; kingdom Metazoa; phylum Arthropoda; class Collembola; order Symphypleona; family Arrhopalitidae; genus Pygmarrhopalites; species Pygmarrhopalites habei. The sequence continues at coordinate 13,471 of WJFB01000726.1, read as the reverse complement.
GATGGTCGATGATAATGATAGTGGATATTGCTTCCAGTTGTTATTTTGTACGTGTACTGTGTGTGCGTATTATTATTGACATTAGACGATGGCTATGAAAACCATGTGAGTTGCATATTTACCTCTAAATTATTGATTGTGACAAGTCGTGCGAATCTCTCCCTCGGAATGTGTGTAATTTTTTATTCATGTTCTTTTGGTAACAATGAGGAAACCTTGTTCCTAGAGGTGTTGTGACTGTAAGTCTACAAACATATTTGTAGTGTAAGGACTACATTGTATGGAAAAATAAACTTGTGCATCCTGTGCATTTTAATTCTCTCCAACTTGGATTCATTTCATGAAGAACGAGGATGCTTTTGTGTGTTCTCCAATGAATTTTTTTCAGTCAAGGTTTATTTAAACTAGACGTATTCGTACGTATTGTTGGAAATTGTAATTTTTTTGATTTACAACTTGCATTTTGTCCTGCTACATAAAAATATGTAAATAGAATTACATATTTATTACATACGTAGACTACAAGGAAATTGGGTTGGGATGGGAATGAAAAATTTTGACAATGAATTTTTGATATGGATGAGAATTTTCCGTGGAAATAATAATTTGACTAACCCTTTGTAGGCTGGGATGTGTTGTGGCGGTCAAACAAATGTCATATTTAATTTTAACTGCCCATTAATATCATTGTGCTTCGTTAGTTGGTAGTGAGTACTAATTATTTGTAGCTGCAGAGGGTAAAATTAGGAGATAGGAATTTGTGAAAATGTTCTACTCTGTGTTAATAATTAGTTTATGACATTGCACAATACATAGGGAAATGGATAATACATATTTTGATGGGAAGATCCAGGTTGAGATGAATATAAAATTAGAGGTGTAATCTGTAGCAGTGGACGAGGTCCACTATGTGTGTGTGTGTAGGAAGTTGAATAATTGTTATAGTACATTTTTGTACAAAAAAGTTTGTCTAGGAGATTCTTCAATAAGGCAATATGGAGGTACAGAGTACAGGTCAACAATAAAGTAATAAAAATAGAAACGAGTATCCCTGTGTACGTGTGTGTTGTTCCTTTTTTGTTTAATATGGAAGTGGAAATAGTGTAGAAAACGGCGGAGGAGAAGAACGAGGAAAGATAAAACTTTTATCATAAAAGTCGATAGCATAGATGGTTGGTGAGGAAAAAGAAGAGGAAAAAAATGATGGTAGGATTCTGGTAGAATTCATTTAATTGCGAATTAAGGCAATCGACAAGGTTAGGATGATGGGACGGAATGATAAAAAGCCCTTCCCATGTAAAAATTTTTGTTTGAAATTCTAGTAATAATTATCAGAATTCATTGTTTTGTGTGTAGGTACAACAACTTAAAGTCGACTGTCTGTCAGGTAAAGAGAGACAGACTTTAATTACACTCTCCTAATCTGTACCGTAGACTATTGTGTATCATTATTGAATATTTGAGAGTGTGTGTGTGTGTGAGTGGGAGTTTATTTATATTTTTCAATGTTTCGGAATAATTATATATTACTCCATTTTGGCAATGGTCATGTAATGAGTTTTTCTTTTGTTTGTTTAGATCCATATTTATCATTCTCTCTCCCTCCTCTTTGTGACCTATCATGTCAAGTGATGCTGTTACACGACAGACAAACGAGTTCAAAGTCGGCTTGATTAGTCCAGAACTATCAATGCAAATTTCATGATCATTACTTTATAAATTACATATGGGTAAAGAAGGTAATGTCATTAATTTAATGTTCGGAAAACACGATTCAAGTCGTTTTCAGAAAATTTGTGTGAAGAAACTTGTCTTTTGTTACCTAATAATACTTTGTGAGTGAGAAGGAAATGAGCAGTAAAAAAACCCACATGAAAGTTAATGGACAAAAAAAATTAATTTATTGAATTGACTAAAATTAAGTCATATTATGGGTTGAGGAGCATTCTGTTCTTGTAGAGACTTTAAGAGACAATGTTCCATCACCTGTTAACATTAATACAGGAAAAATTAGTGGATGAACAGAATTTGTAATATCTAAATCAGTTTCTACAGTGGTATTTTGTTAAAAATTTACCCCAATTTCGACTTCCATATCACCAAGTTCCTTATTCAAAGATGTCAAAGCTTTCTTCGTGGACACGACAGGGGCTAATGAACATTTTTTTTACAGATAATTCAGTCATCATTTTCAATTTATAATGTGTGCTTATAATGTGAATTTACCCCCGTCAGCCATGATTGACCCTCGGTCATCCAAAAGTCGTCTTGTTTGTTCATGTTGATCATTCAAGTGTGAGAGAATTCGGTTACGATTACTGACTTCACTACTCAGCTCACGATGTTTGTCCCGGGTAGAATTTACTTTGTCCTTGTTGATGAATTTTTGAATAATTTAATGTCATTCAGTTCAATATACAATATGTAGATCTCAGTAAACAATTATTGGGTTGTTACCTGTGCCACACTTAATTCCGTGAGCAGAGTCTCAAAATGAGTATTAATGAATTTCTCTCTTGTTTTGACTTTCTCCGTCACGGATTTTGCATCACTAATCATTCTTTCCATTGGCGACTCCATTTGTTCAATCACGTCGTCCACCCCAGAAGCAAATGTCTTCATTTGTTCTTGACGTTGACGCCAATCCTGAGCATCTTCAGATTAAAGACAATTTTTTTCATCAAAAATCAACCCCATATAAATATAATATAGAATGTGGGATTGATTAGCAGGGCAAAAACTTTTCGTACCCGATTTGATTGTGATTTTTAATTGGGGTAGCACTCTTTCCACTTCTAGTCTCCACTGCTCCACGTCTGTGTCAGATTGAAGAATTTTTGCTTCTTCCTGTAGACGAGTCAATTCAAAAGTCACATTTAATGGTGTATTAAAATTCTAAAAATTTCATCCATTAATAAGTTGTTAAAATTACACTAGTTCCACAGATGCGGTCAGTGACAGGTCCTTGATTTGCAGAACCAACTGCCACATTTCCTTGAACCCAGGCCATGTCATTCTCCTCTCCTTCACTACTATAATAGGCTTCCATCTCTTCTTCTATTTTGTCTAAGTTAACTTCCTGGTCATCTTCATCAATCTCTTCGTCCTCTTTCTGTTCCTTGAGAATGATGGGCCTGCATAATATTTACAATTTGTTAACAGAAGTAATCAGTTAACGGGACGGTTCAATGATATAAGCCATTTACGGTAGCCATTCATGTCCATGTGCTAATAAAGCTTTATCTGTGAGGAAATCCAGGACACTGACGACGTCTGGACCAAACCCGGATTTAACTCGTGTCGGGCTAAAATCCACAACCCCTCCCTGTGAGTTTCGAATAATTTGTAGAGGAAATATATCACAATTAAAGTTTACGTATTTTCCGTACAATTATGCTGAACTTTAACGCCACTTGTCGGCGTCAACGAAAATATTTAGTTTGTCTTTCATACTCCATACACATTTATGCAGAAATCACTAGCGGCGTCGAAGTTCGGAATATTTGTACGGAAATCAACATGGTTTATTTTGACCTTTGGAGGTCAAACGAAGGAATTTCCTCTTTGAAATAATGCATACCAATGCTCGGATACTCTCCATAATGTTGGATATGACAAGATTTGGGTCATCTGCCTCATTTGCTACTAATGGCGTATCATTTCTAAAATTTTAAGACAGTATATATTTTACTAAGTGTAAGTAATGCTTTTAGCAATTCCCAACTTTTTTAATGTTTTATCACGTTTTTAGTGTTTACCCAGTGTTTCCCCTCCCCTTCTTGATGAGCCATGTTGACAAACTCACAAAATTATGAAATTGTTCACCGGGATTTGTTGGACACATGAAATAGAGTCTATGAAATGGACGGATTCTAGTCTGTTTTAAAAAATCTTGTTCAAAATTCAACAATAAAAGTTTGTCGTACACATTCTGCATACGCTCGTATGGCCGATAGGCTTCACCTACAAAATTTGCAAAATAAAATATGTAATCTTGTGAATTGACTACTTTGTCAAAAAAAACAATTTGTACAACACCGTAAAACTATATGAAACCGTTTATGCCATAAGAATCTTACCAGGACTGTAATCTTCGTCTCCTTCCATATTCCTTTTCGATAAAAAAGCAAAAAGTTGTCCAAAACAAGTCAAGGTATTAAAAATTTGACTATTTTACGACACTGTCCTCAGTAACAAAAGGTTAAAACCCGTATTCGGATCTCTAGGCGCTCATGAAACCACACGTAAACAAACCGTCACCAAGGAAATGCTAGTCCTCGCACGTGACGAGTTTCCCCACTGTAGGGGAACCTCAATGCTCATAAAAATATTGCATACCATATGAATGAAATGATAAAAGTGCTTAGAATTGCTCTTTATCTCAGTCCAAGTGGTTTCCAGACCAAACAAGTTGAAGCCATCCAAAGTGACAGGGCGGTTTTTCAGAGTTTTTTTGGCGGGTATCCGGCAGTTTTTCAAATAACTAAAAAAAGAACTGTCTAGAGTTTGTCCATGGGAATCTAATCCAAAGTTTCAGACATTTTCATAAAAAATGGCTTCGTAAAAAAATTGCGAACGTTGGCATAAATTCAACTTCCCTCCCCTCCTCCTCCTCCACCTCGCCCCCACCGTAAATGTTGAAAAAAAAATTTTGAAAATTTTTTTTGGGTCCATTTACTGAGTACTACATGTCCCATATGCATGTATATGACACCCCCCTTTGAAATGGCAAAAATATGGTAGGTACACCCCCCTGGAGCCCTCTGACCTTTTCGGGTATGCTTCCTATCAAATTAACCGAATGTCGGTACAAGTGAAAGTGTACAAGTAAAACAGATATTTGTGAATATGGATGAGTTCTAAAAGGCTCATATTATTTTTAATTATTTTAAAAAATGACAAATTTTTTGTAACCTGCCTTTCAACAGTTTGTATAATAATAAAATACCAATAAAAAACCATTACCTAACTTTTCTGTTTTTTATCTTACTTTAGCAGTACTAGATGAAGACGCAGGAACTGGACGACCATCATCATCATCGTCAGAATTCCGTTTTTGATCCTCGTACATATCATGTTTCCAGGGACCTTTCGGTACAACAGGTGCACGCGGTCGATTACGTGACTGAGTTGAGGAAGATGGTGACAAGTCTTCATAACTGTTGCCAAAATGTGCTGAACCTTTTGAATAGTTGATTTTGAAATTTCAATTGTTTTTGTATTTTGTTGATTATATGCACAGACGCACAGCACAACAAGGGAGGGTCACACACGCGAATGAATAGGAGAGATATTTTAGAGTTCACACACAGAGTGAGAGGAGGAATGAGGTAGAAGAGATGATTGTTGTTGTTGTTGTTGTCGTTGACCGTTGTTGGATCAATGGAACAAGACAAAATGAAAGAAAAAAAACGTTCATTAGGTTAGAGGGTAGTTTCAGTTTAGCCAGCCTAGCTTTAGTTGCTACTTTAGGAGATGTAGAAGAACAACAACAAGGAAGAGAAGATGAAGAAGGCTAGTTAACAGTCCTCCTATATCTTATCATCATTTGAACAACATTTTTGTTTTATAATGTCAATTTCTGAGAACAGGGATAGAAGACCTTTCTTTTTTATTTTGAAGCGAGTGGATCTGGGTTTGTCATTGCTTTTGTGTTCTACATTTGCGAAGTATTCTCTTTTTTGCTCTACTTTTTTTTGTGTGAAGATTTTTTTTAAAGTGGAGGACGCCTACCTCTGGAGCGATAAGAGAAGGCCCTGCCACGGCCTCTGAACACGCCACCACCACCTCGACCACCCCGACCTCGGAATCCGCCCGACTATAAACAAATTTCATAAAAAATAAGCAATCTTTAGTTTGACAATTCACTATTGGTGATAGTCTGTATTTCAGAAAAAATGCAAAACTTGTTAAATTCTAGTCTGATTTTTTTAAAATGTAAGACTATAATATATGAAAGTGGATAATGCAGCATAGGTACAAAATGTCACGTATTATAAATAGATGGTAATAATAAAAGAACAGATCAGAAATATATTTTGTAATTTACCAATAGTCAACTGATTTGTAAGTCAATTGTAAAAATATTGACACTAATTATTACGGACCTTCTTATTCATTCAGATCACAATACAAGAAAGAATGAGTCTCTCTTGGATTTTGAATCAATGTTTCCCTTAATGTCAGTGGACTTGTTGAATATTGAGCTCTCTGCTCTTTTCAGCATTACTTTACTCTAAAAATTAAATTTTAATTAAAAAATTGAACTAGGACAGAACCGACTTGAACAAATAAATGCATTGTAATCCATTAAGAATATACTATATAGTCAAAAAAATAATTAATGGAATCAAAGTAATAAAATACTCGTGTGTACAACTAGGGTGATACAAGAGTATGAATGTTAATGATCTTCCTCTCATTATTATCAAATCGATACAAGATAATCAGAATAGAAAAAGACATGAATTTCTTTAGCACAAGTTGACCCTCGACACATATTGATTAAGATGTCTCGAGGTCTAATTCTTGAGCAAGTGAATAATGCAATGAGATATGCATATACATTTTTAAAAGGAAGGGAGTATCCCGTAGTCTATATTAAAGCCTTTACTAGATAATTTATGTCCTACTTTTAAAATTATTGTAATTACCTCTTCATAGAATTTGGCAGCAGCTGAGATTTTACTAGGGGGCCGAGAAAGTGAATTCCGTAGATCTCTTTCTCTTAATTCTCGTTCCCGTTCAATAATTATGTGCTGGGGGATAGGAGGAGGTGTACTGGAACGAGATCTAGATCTACGGGCTAGTCGTCGTTCAGTGGCCGGACTTCGATTTCGAGCAATTGGTATAGGACTCCGACTCCTACTTCTTCGTCCATGACCTCCGAATTGTCTAGAGGTGGCACTTGGTATAGATTGTTGGCGTTGAAGACGTTCTCTTTCACGTTGTCTCTCACGCTCTATTAAGATTTCTCTCTCTCTCTCCCGTTCGCGTTCCCTCTCCCTTTCACGTTCTCTTTCCCTGGCTGTAAGAGAAAATAAGTTGTAATACTGAGCAAAACAGGAAAAATGCATTTTAATCCAACACGAAAACAAATATTTTGTACATTTTAATCTCATACCATAAAAGAAGCCATAACAACTTTACGGTAAAGTCTTTACCTCTTTCAATTGATGGTGACCGTGATCGAGATCGGGCACGGGGACGAGGAATAGGAGATAATCCACGATTGCTACTACCATGATGATAAACTCTATTTCCAGAGCTGGATGACCTTATTCCTTCAGTTGTTACAGACTGTTGTTGTAATTTTCCATATCCAATAGGATCTAAAGGCTCTCGAATAATAGCAATAACTCTTTGATTTACAGGTTCCACGACTGGAGTATTTAACTGTGATGGATTGACTTCATTATTTCCAGCTTGCATCCTTCGAACCATAGTTTCACGAAGTTCATCCCTGTCAAATATTGGTCGAGCTCCTTCACCAACTCTACGAGGAATCTTGACATCCTCTGAAATTCACATACAATACATAGGATTTGTTATACAAACATTATTATATTAGAGTCACAAAATAAATGAATTATCATGTCAATAGATTATAAATTAGTAAAATTACTGACCAGGATTTGTTATACTTCTAGTAATTGGAATAAATTCTTGTGTATTCACCTGTTGTTGTTTTAAAAATAAGAAAAACGAACTGTTAAAAATCATTCATACATGACAGTTCTAAAAATTTGATTTTCATAATATAGAGGAGGACATAAAGAGAATTTAACTAACCAGACTTATTGAGGGAGTCATCATAGACCCTACATGAGAGACTGAGAGTGAGGACGAGGGATGTGTCCCTTGTGACAATGACTGAGAGTGACGAGATGAAGAGGAAGAAGATTGAACAACTGAATTCGAAAGTGACTTTTGCAATTGATGTGATGATGATTTCCTACAACAACAAAGAATAGAAAACACAATTAGTCTCAAGTAAAAGAAATTCTTGAACGTTTCAATGATGATAACAACATGTCTGTCCGTTTTTCTTTCAATATTATCAAATTATTGTGTTTGACAACGAGCAAAAAGAAAAAGAAAATTAATTTTGCACAAATCGACTCTCCATAACTATTGACTAGCATATCAAGGTCTAATTTTTGTGCCCTCATTAACAAACAAACAAATATTTCAAGATTCTCTTTTTACCTATTATATGGACTAATAGACCTGGATCTTCTACCCCTTGATCTTTCACTTTGCTGCTGCTGCTGTTGTCTGTAACGATTGGAACGACCAGGCGATCTGGAGCGAGATCTTGACTGACCACCACCTCCCTTACTGTAAACACAAATACAACATAATATAAATATTCAAATAAGTAATACAATTTATATTATTTTATTGACATATTATAGTCTTTTTAAAATTACTTCTTTTTAATCATTGGAGGTGGTGGAGCAGGAGGTAAACCAGATCTCCTCATTCCGCTAGACATGCTGAAGGGATATAATTTGGAGACTCTTCAGACTCTATACAAAGAGACAAAAAAAGAAAAATTTTAACTAGAATGACTTCAATCCATACAAAGTAATTAATGAAATGTATTCAGGAGAAGGTGAATGCCATTCTTTTTATTCCCTTCGGAAATTTTTTGAGACACGAGACAACGCTGTTGCTGTTCCATCCACTTTCTACATGGTAAAGAGGTGGAAATACTGAAAAAAGCATCCAGACATGGAAACAAGGACAAAAAGTGATCTCACCTATAAGGAACGAAGGAGTTTTGTTGAACAATTCGGGTTAAATCTGTCTCCGATTGTTGAATGTTCTTTTCATCCCAGTCTGAAAAAATGGAGTCGGAAAAGCCATTCAACTTTGCCTCTCAAGTTCTTCAGCCTTTAGCCTCTGTCTTCGGAGCCTGTTGGTATGATTCATCATCCTTCGACGTCACAAAGTCATCTGAAGTCATCGTCATACAATTTATTTATTTGTAACTGTGGTCAAGTTGAAGATTAACATTCTTCTCATTACACAGTTGTTTGTCATCCTTCTAGTCGCGCTTGGGAATCGGAGACCGTCACTTTCTTCTGAATTGTCAAAGATTTGACATCTCTGTTTTTTCGAAATCTGAAGGTTGGAAAAGTCATCAGAAATGTCCCTCAACAAGGCACACGTAGACGGCGGAGTGTTAATTCACCAGGGAGAGATGTAAGACTAATTATTATTGAATAATTAACACTCTAGTAAAATGGGCATATTGAAATAAAAATTGTTTGATTGGTTTACTCAGGATCCTCCTTCATGCTCCAAATGTTGTATTGGCCTTCACTGGAAACGAGGAATTAAAAAAGTTTAATGAAAAGACAGGCAATGCCTATTTGACCTCACATCGTCTCATCTTTATTCCAAAAAAGAACAACAATAATTTCCATTCTTTCTCATTCCCATTTGTCACATTGTCCCAGGTGGACGTGGAACAGCCTGTTTTTGGAGCTAATTTTCTCAAGGTATGACCGTCATACTACGACGTATATTTCTATGTATGACTTGAATGTGTTGAATAATATTTAATATTATTTATTGTGTAACAATTTTAATATAGGGTAAAGTTCGTGCCCAGCCGGATGGTGGATTTATAGGCGAAGCAAAATTCAAGGTAAAAAAACTGAATTCTACAGTAAGTATTTATGACATTTTTCAAAAGTATTTTTTAAAGTAAATATTTTTATGATATTGTAGTTAGTCTTCAAGTCAGGAGGTGCTATAGAATACGGCATGGGAATATTAAGTAAGTAATTTCAATTTTTAAAAAAAATATCTCACATTGCATACTGTCAGTATTTGACATTAATGTCTTTTTTTCTGTTCACTTTCAGAGGCTATCCAACTGGGTAAAGGACAAGAATTTATTTTATGAATCATACATCAAATTAATATGCAGTCACATTTAGTTTATAATTACTTATTATTCTGCATATTTACAGCAAAACAAATGACAGGAGCATCACAATATTGGAGTGCCCCACCACCAGCTTATAACGATGTTGTCGGTTCTGCAATGCCCGCTCCTCCAATGTACTATAATACTCCTCAGTCATACTATGGATGGGCACCCCCAGCCTACAACTTCCCATCTCCTGACGGTAAAAACACGTTTAAGATAAAAAAAACAAAAAAGTAGTAGTGTACATAAATGTTCACATTCAAAATCTACTGACACCATGTCAGTGACACAAAAGAAATTGTCAGCAAGAGAGAGATAGAGTTAAAATATGTATAGGTCACACTACCTATAAGGATTAAGTTTTTCTCTTCTTTAATTTGTAGAACAATGAATGAACGCACCTATTTACCACTCATTAATAGCTTTATTTCAACATAATACTACGCTAATTTGGAAGAATAACAATGCAATAATGCTAATAATTATCTAATCTATTGGTTGGGTTTGGTGTGGGTTTGGATTTCTTGTAGCTGGAACAATTTACATGTCTGAAGCTCCTCCACCTTACCCGGGTATCGGCGGCTTCCCTGGGCAACCTCAACAACAACCATACCAACAGCCACAACCCGGTTTTGCTCCACCACCTTATTCTGCTTATCCTCAAAATCCAATGTATCCACAACAACAACCACAACAGCCTTATGCTAATGGTGGCTACTATCCTCCGGCAAGTGTACCAAATGGTCAAAATCCTTCGTTTTACCCACCAACTGCACCAAATGGGGTCGCCTATGCTAATGCAAATACAGCTGGTGGTGGTCAACAAGTATATGTCCCAGCTTATGATCCACCTCCAATGATGAATCAAACAAGCAAGAAAAACGATTAAAATCAACAACACTGACAGTGATGACCTACATTTTTTGAAACTCTTCATGTAATTACATTTTTAGCCAATTAGTTCTACCATGTAATACAATAATCAGTCCTCTCTCTCTCTTGAAAGTGTAAAATGTGGACCATTTGTGAAAATTGAAGCCTGAAAAATGTAGGTATTTTAATCAGCCTGAACAATGATTTGTACTATTCAATTTTTCATTCTTTCACATATGTACTCACTATCGCTTTCATAATTAGGCATTTTAATCAGATGGAATGAATTCAAAAATTGACATTAGTGCTAATCCGGATGTCACCTATAATTTCAGTAATGAGTTGTCTCAAAATTTGCATGCTGTTGATACTATATGAGAGCTGAATCTTAATTTTTAAAATGATGTATACTCTTAAGAATTACTCACTTGTATATTATGATATTTCGCTGTAATAATACAACTTGTGAGATACAGGTCACAGCGAAAATATAACAAATGGTTTGTTATTAGAGTTGAACACATTTTATAATACTATGAGTCATGGTATTGCAAAAGTCAGGATATAACTCCTTGAAATAATCAAAGTTTTACCCCTTTGGTGCTGAACTGTTGGCGAATATCGGTCGTGAATCACGACTCGTGATACACAATGATAATAATAAAATTATTATTATTATTATTAAAAGCCTCAAGCAAGCAAGATATTTACGTAGATCACATTTTGATGTCTAGAAAAACTGACAAACGCATGCTATGATCTTCGTCAATCAAACTATACACACATGAAAATTAAAAGTACCTGTAGATAGTCATTGTAAAATTTCGGTAGAATTTGAAAAGAAACTAATGTATATTTTAATTTACACTCTAAAGGATACTGTATTAAATACAGTGTAATTGTAAATAATAATATATTTATAATTCTACAATATATGTAACAGATGATGGCAGTTTTTCATCCATCTTCGGTTTTATACTGTGTTTTTAGAAGTATTAAAGTTAAGTTGCGACTTCACATTTGCTTTCATTGACACAAATTATGTCAAATAATGTAAGTACCAATGTCATATTTAAATTTGAACTGTTAAGAATAATCTACTTTTGTTCGTTAGCTTGTATCCCTCAAATTTTGTCATTTATAAAAATTGTGAATTTTAAATTAGAAACTTTCGCATATACTAGTACAATACATGTGTATTCATTTAGCGTGAATTCAGAAAGATAGCAACAACTGTTAACGTATATCAATTTGAAAGGCCATAATACTAATGAATTTTGTTGACACTTATTTAGTTTCTTTAAATACATGTGATAATGTAGGTAATACCATACCATTCTGTTCTTAGATTATTAAGGACATGTCCTATAATATAGGACATGACTATATTATAGTCTAAGATTCTGTTGCTGTTGCTGTGTACAAGGTCAAAACAATCATGAGTTTAAATAAAGTCGCTAAACTGTAATATTTTTTTTTCAAAATGCAAACTAATAGAAATTTTATTGCAATTAAATAACAATCAGCTTGAAAATCGGATGACATTTTTATCAGCATATTTTGTTACAATAAGGCTTCAAAATTTTTCCAAGTTACACATGATAAATTACCATTCAAGGACAAACAGTTTAATGGACAAATAACTTAATAAAAAACGAAGCGTTATAGTAAAGGGAACCGGTAACGCATTTATAGTTGTTTGTCAGAAGACTGGATTTTACAGGGACCAAGATATTTCAAATTAATTGCAAACTATAAATTTTGTCGCTATTATCATTAAATATCTTGAGCCTCAAATTTAGGAAAGTTGTTCATGACTTCGGTCCAAGTTAAGGCTCCTGTTGATAAGTCTCTAATAATCGAACCCACTTTGTCCATCTAGATAGGACCACAAGAAAAATTGTTAAAAATAATTAATTGACAGTCTAAATTTTACCATTATCGTAAAAAAATTATTTCTGGTAACTCACCGGCACTCTAACTTGTAAAGTTGAATCTCTTTCACGCACAGTAACCGTGTCATTTTTGAGTGTTTCAAAATCAATGGTAATACCAAAAGGAATTGCAATTTCATCCGCTCTTGAGTAACTTTAAAAAGAACAATAGAATAGTCAGTTACAATCAAAAAATTTTCCACATGCTATGAAAAATTATTAGAGACAAGTGCTATTTAATTACCGACGACCAATTGAACCACTAGAGTCATCAACTTTGCAAGACACTTCATTCTTTCGGAGTTGCTGTACAACTTGAGAAATAATCGGTTGTAATTCTGCCTTGGTACTCAAAGGAAGGACAGAGCACTTGACAGGGGCAATGAGTGGTGGAAGTGATATATACTATACATAACAAACAAACAATTATTAAGATTGGTTATAAGTTATTACTTTAAAGATGAAAAAGCTTTAAAAACATAGTACCAAGTTACATATTATTCATACCGTTCTTTGTACATCATCCTCTCGTATCTTGAAATTATGTTCAAAAATAGAATAAAGAATTCTTCCAATTCCAAAACTGGGTTCGATCACATTAGGTACAAATTCTTCAACGTGAATGGTTTTCTCTTCCTTTGAAATACTCAATACATCTTTTTCAATCTTGAATGTATTTCCTCCAATTTGAATATCAACAAATCTGAAAGAACAAATA